>SRMA01000516.1:0-12113 GCA_007224835.1 Danionella cerebrum
AGCACTGGTGCCTGGGTGAGCCGTTTTTTCAGGGTCTGGAAAGCAGAGGAACACTCGTCCGACCATAGGTCTCCCAGATCACCACCTCTGCGTCCGGAGGTGCGCTTAGTGGTTTCCGCCACCAACTGATGCAGTGGGGCAGCTATGTGGGCGAACCGGTCGATGAACCGCCTATAATAACTAGCGAATCCCAAGAAGGTTCGCAACTCCCCAGTGGTTCTGGGGGATGGCCACTGGGCCACTGCATCCACCTTACTTGGGTCGGTTGCCACCCCTTGGGACGAGATGATATGGCCCAAGTACCGGACTTCCTTCTGGAAGAACCGGCACTTCTCCAGGTTCACCTTCAGCCCTGCTGCCCGGAGGCGCTCTAAGACAATCCTCAGCCGCTGTAGATGTTGTGACAGGGAGGAGGAAAAAATTATTATGTCATCCAGATATAAAAGAACTGAATGGTGCCGTACATCACCAAAAAGCCGCTCCATCAAGCGTTGAAATGTGCTTGGGGCATTGCATAAACCGAACGGCATACGATTCCATTCATATAGGCCAAACGGGGTGCAGAAGGCAGTCTTGTAACGGTCCGGTTCTGCCACCAAGACTTGATTGTATCCACTGGCCAGGTCTAAAGTGCTGAACCACTGCGCCCCAGCCAAGGAGTCCAAAGTCTCATCTATCCTTGGGAGAGGAAAAGCGTCCTTCCTGGTTTTAGAATTAAGTTGGCGGTAGTCTATGCACATGCGAAGGCTGCCATCCTTCTTTTTGACCAAGACCACCGGTGAAGCATAGGGACTGCTACTCTCACGGATCACTCCAGTCTCCAACAGCTGATCTATATGTGACTTTACTTGTTCATATTCGGAGGGTGGAACCCGCCTGTACCGTTGCCGGACAGGGGTGTCCTCCAGCAAGGGAATCTCATGGCAGAGCACATCAGTAACGCCCACATCACCATCGCCCTGGGAGAACACGTCACTATACTCCCGAAGGAGTAGCAGAACCTTCCCCTGATCCTCTGCAGACAGCCCAGGGATGGTTAGTTCCCTCAGTTTGTCTGATGCCGATACACTGGTGCTACCGCAGGTTGCGGTCAGACCATGCTCATTTGGTCTCACTAAATATACTTCGCTCAGTCTCCCAAGCCTAACTGCAGGACGGAGTGAAACATCCTGTGTTCCAACATTAATGATTGGCACAGCTACCGTGCCATTCCGTAAAGGCACTACAGCTGGAGAAGCCAGCAAGCCTGCGGGGAGCCCCGTTGTTAGTGGTTCAAACAGCACAGTCCTACCTCTAAAGGCCATGGGACACGTAGTGCTGACCAACTTCAGTGTGCCTCCTGGAATGCAGCACGCCTCCTGCCCAGAAACTCTGACATCACTCCCGAGTGCAAGGACCCCATCGGTTTTACGGCAAAGTTGAAATGCCTGTACCAACCCGATGTCGGCAGTAACTGTGGGCAATTCAAACAATTTAGCTCCATGCTGGCCAAAGAGTTCCTTGTAGCAGCGACTAATAACGTTCATCCCCAAGATCCCAGGAATGTCAGTACTACTACCTGGGGGGTCTTTAACAACTAAAATACCACAGCCTGTGATGGTGCGACCACAAATATCAATATCCAGCTCAAGGTAGCCAAGGTAGGGAATATCCAACCCATTGGCTGCTCGGAGCTGCAGCCAACCACAGCGCTGAAGCCGGTCTGGGCCCCATGGTTGAAAGTGCATTTGAAAGCAGCTTTCGGTAATTGTAGATACCATGGACCCAGTATCAACTAGACAGGACACTGGTACCCCACCCATTCTTACCATACAGTGGGGACATGCGGACACTAATCGAGGAACTGACACACTAGAGCCATTAATTGCCCTAACCGAATTACGGCTCTCCCATTCGGCAGGTACTAGTTTCCCTGTTGGTTCGGGCCGGCATTACCGTTTAGAGCCCCTGGGCGAGGATGATTCTGGGGATGTTGGGAATGCCCAGTCCAATTGCAATTCCGGGCGAAGTGACCAGGTCGGCGACATCTACGGCAAATTACAGGCGCCTGGGTGGATGGGGGACCCTGAGGCCGAGCGCTTTGATTCTGGGTGACCAGTCGAGTAAGCTGGTCAATCTGCTGTTGCTGTCTATTCAACATTTCCCTTAGTTCGCCCCATTCAGGTGATGGACTTGCCACCGTCTTTTGTGCCATAGACTCACCCATGACTCCACATTGAGCCCCTTGTATCAGCGGTAAAGACTGACTGCGGCCTCGATTATAACCTGACCTCCCTTCGCGCTCCCAGCGAATGGCTTCTCCTCGCACCTCTAGGAGTACTGCAGCAGGCTCACGTCTCACAAACTGTTTTAACTCACGCCGAAGGCAGTCATTCAACACACCTTCAATAAATTGATCACGCACCATGACGTCAGTATTAAATAGGTTCGGTGATCGCCGTTTAAGTTTCTCTAATAGCCCCAAAAGCGCAAGGGAGAATTCATGGAGCGTTTCCCCCTCCAGTTGACGACGGGAGAAAAATAATTCCTGCAAAGCGACGTATGAATCACTGCACCCATATAAATCACGCAACGCTGAATAAATTTTGCCTGGGTCATCTTTGTCTCTTTGTGACCGAAATTTAATCTCTTCCCGTGCTTCACCAGCGAGGTGATCAAATAAGAATGCAGCTTGCTCTATGGAGGACATGGACCGCAACCGCATGCACGCTTGCATTTCCTCGATCCATTCCTCAATGCCTACACCACTCTTCCCATTGAACTTTGGGCAAGATCTCTCCCTGGGAATAAAAACAAAACGCTCGTTTGTATGGGCTACTGGGGTCTGTGGTGGTACGGATTGCGACCTACTATCCAAAGTAGAAGCAATGTCAGGATTCGGATCATTGACTGGTGCTCTCTCCTGTCGCAACCTCTCATTATCAGCTCTCAGCTGAGCCACCAACTCTCTCATCTCTTGGAGTTCCGCTTCCATCCTCAGGCCTACAAAAAGGAAACCAAATGAAATCAAACTGAAAACACACAAAAAAACAAACCAACGAATTTGACTCTGGTCCTGCTCAACCGTCACGATCCTGCCGATGACGCCAAGTGTCGCCGGGCCGTACCAGAAGGAGCTGGGTTGAGGTTGGGACTAGGCCTTGGATAAGGGCAGATCAACAAACCTAAGTACCAAGGCCAGTCAGGGAGTGAGTTGTGGATTGGAGAGAAAAGAAGAGAGAACAAGAGAGAGAGAGAGAGAAAAAGCCAGAAATGACCTGAGCTCCGGGGGAGGAGAGCTACCACTGTTCCACAATGAGCGAGAAACTGCAAATTGGGACAGGGCCGCTCATCTCCAGAGCCCAGGAACCTTTGTTTTAGTGTTGTACCGATAACGCCACCCTAGCATTAAGGGAACTAGGGACCCTAAAACTCACTCCCACACATACAATTTAAAGCACGCAGGTTCAGCAGTGTCAGAGGCATGGACCAGGGTCAATTCATGGTATAAAACAGTTTTTTTATTATAATCTCCGTTAAAACCAGTTAAAAATTCATTTATGGAATGGAAAAAAAAGAAAACACATCACAAACAATAGTCTTCTGAAAACTCCACCCCTTTTCTCCAGGAGCCACAGCAGCCAGCGATGACGAGCAACACAGCAAGCACACGTGAACTCACCCCACACACAGCACACAACACCCGTAGTGACACTGCGTCCGGTTGCGCACACACACATACAAGATACTGCTGCTTGGCTCTAGGAGAAAAGGGAAAAAAATAAAAATACAAAACAATAATAAGAAGCAATGGCAAATGAATTGAATAAGCAAACTTAGGAATATCTAAATGCAAAATAATAACAAATCCTGTGCCAGCACTGGTTCAATATTAAACAACCCAAAATATAAACGAAATCTTAAACAAATTAAGCAGGAGACTTCCGTACTAATCGCAGGTTAAAAGAGCCTTTAAGCTGTAAGTGGCACTGCCGAGTCCACAAGCAGGGCCAGGGATGGAAGTGGAGGTTCAATTTTATTTCTTAATGTACTTGTAAAAAGAGAGTGAAAACGGAACGAGCTGACCCAGTCAATGATGCAGTCCTCAACGGCAGCGGTGTGGTCATCCAGTTAGCGCTGTCTTTTTGCGGGCGTCGGGCGGAAGAGAAACCCACAAGATTAATGGATTGGTCGGAGGGATACACGAGCATCCAGCAACTCCGGCTGCGCAGATGAATGCGACAGCCTGACAGGCGATCAGCTGAGAGCCGGCAGTATTAAGACGCTCAAGCTGATCGATTACTGTTTTCTACATGCGTGAGATACGTCCTTTTGAGCCTGCTGCAGCACTCAGTACTCGAGAGCTGCGAAGCACAACACCAGGTGAGCATACCAGCAAGTGAAAGCAACACGCAAAGATGGTTCACATACCGGTAAATCCCTGAGCTTTGCGCTCCTGCACGCCAGCTAATGTGTCCTCGCAGTTGCGGTCTAAAGAAATACCCAAAATAAATTATCACCATAAACTTGATCGGCGAGAGGGAAAGCCGCAAGCGCAGCCCTTACCTGCTAATAGTGAATAGCGACACACCGAGATGACGTCACCACTAATCCTAATGGAGCGTGTAAAGTGCTCAAGACGGTCTAGCCTTTTATACGTTATTCCCCGATTGTGTCCACATGTTCCCAATCAGCAAATCACCACATTCATATACATATATAAAATATGAGTTTGGTGAGCGAGCAGTTCAGCTCAACGACAAGACGACAAGGAGATCCAAGAACACTAACAAATACTCAGAACTGTGCTTTGCTGTGATGCGTGGTATTTTATGGGATTATGTGGCAGCCTTGAATGAAACATAAAAACCAAACAGCTGTGGGGCGGTTTACAGTTGTGGGAAAAGATGTACAGGACTTGAAATTTGTAAGTGGTCTGCTGTTGCTCAACAGTGCTATTGTTATTGTAGGCGGTGGCAGGCAGCATTTGTTATTATTATTATTATTATTATTATTATTATTATTATTATTATTATTATTATTATTATTATTATTATTATTATCAATGATTATTGCTAGAAAGGTCAGATTTTTTAAAATGATTATTAATTGAGTAAATAAGTATAAATTTAGTAAAAATTTTCGGTAGATGATATTATTGGCAATATCAATATATAGGGAATACCAGTGTTCCTCTATTCTTAATGTTCCTCAAGTTCCGACTATTTTTTAATGGTGCTTCATAGAATGCTCTGCTCGTCAAGCTTTTCAGTCATTAAGCTGTCGTTTATGAGTTATTTATTGGTACATTTGTATTGCTGTGAAACCCAATCTAATAATTCTTTTCACATATTTGTTTAGACAATTAGCAAATACAACCTACTAATTGCTACATAATTTATTGTTAGTCAACCAATTGTTCAATAAAAATTGCATTTTTGTTTAGTACAAAAGTACAGAGTACAAAGTGAGTACAAAAATGTTTTAATGGCAACTTGTCAGAGTATGTTTTCAGATGTCAACCTGAACAGAAAATAGAATCTTACATTTAGATTCAACGACTGGTTGTGGATATCAGCGTCTCAATTTACACAAAGCTAAAATGACATCATAGCGCCCTTCAAAGCGGTTTTTAGTATTTCAGATTTTGTATTTTTCAGAATTATTATCCATCCTATTACCAATTACTGGAATCACAATGGGAGTAGCTTCTGTACAATGTTTAGAAAGAAAACATTTTAGGCTCGGTTTTCTTTTTGAAAAGCCATACACACTTAAAAAAAAAACCCTGACCATGTCCGTGATGTGAAACAGAAGGTTCAGTGTACGCATCAAGGTATCTCTCGGCTCAACGGTATCTGAAGCTTGTTGCTGGGAAGGAGTCTGAAAGAGGTTAAGTGGACGTTTCTCGGTAGAACTAGGGATCAGGCCTATCCTCTTCCTCATAACCCTGGAATCTTCTTGTTTAAAGGAGGCCTCGGGCATGTATCCAAAGGTTCTTTAATCGCACTCTTTCTCTTCATCAACACCCCCCCCCCCCCCCTTCACCCCTTATATCTCTGTGTGTGCGGTATGTCAAGCTTTGTTTTCAGCTTGAGCAGTGAGGCTAAAGGGAAGGCCTGTGGGAATGTGAACACCTCAGTTCTTCACTCATCCATTCCAGCGTAGGCTAGGACCAGACAAACTCTTTTGGATGTAATAATCAGAAACGATAGTGATAGTGAATAATCAGATTGATAGTGTTCACAGTTTCATCATGAACATAAACAAGTATGTGAAACAGCATTTAAAGCAAGCTTTCCTTTTAAGGTTTCGGAGTGCACAGGTAAAATACTCAAATAGTTTGCTATGCTGTCACAAGTAATGAATTCTACCCAGCAATGTATGGTGGTCCACGTGTTTATTTACATATATATATATATATACAATGTACTCCTTATAGGTTTGCACCCAAGTAAAAAATCCAATGATGACTTCTTTTTCCAGCGTATCTTACCCAGCGTATCCAGGTAAATGCTTTAATTAGAAATAGATTACTTTAATAGTTCTGCAACCAAAACAACTTTTTATTCCATCTGAAGATAAACAAAAAATATCAATAAGCCCTGGAACTTCAGCTGGTTGTGAAATTGTCCCAATTTTCTTATTCAAATGAACTTTTCTGGCAACTCAAAGCACTTTGCCTTTTAGAGGGGAGTCTGTAAATCCACTACCACTGTGCACCATCCATTCGCTGCCAGAACAAACAGCAAATACTGTATTACTGATAGATTGGAGAATTAGCCCTGCAGCCAATTAGTAGACAATTCTCTGAGACCAATGGGAAAAATTGGCCATGATGGCAGTTTACACCTCAATTCTCTCCATAGCAACATCCTGGGATTATTTATGACCATGGGGAGTCGGTTAAACTCGAAGGACTGTGCTTCTCTACAATTCACTGGACGTCAAAGACCACAGGGTGTGAATCTATTGGCCTCGCTAGCTTTACTTCCCACAGCTATTTGATATTCACCATCTAGTCTTTCACCTGGGTGCTACCGAGCCTTAGACCTGCATAGTTTTAGTGAGCAAACAGTCTTCAAATACTATTTTAATATAAACTGTTTTAGAAATGATTGACTGGATTTGTTAGATTCTATCCAAGTTCTCTCAAGGGAAAAGATCAGTCACAATCGCAAACCACTTCATTCGGTTTTTGTTATGCTCTGAGATTATATAAAATAGGAATACTCTTTTTTTTCCAATATGTATTTAGGGGATGGGAATTTTAGTTGCTAGAAAAGGTATGTGAACATGTTGAAATTTTGTTTTCTGAAAAGATTTGGCATAAGGTGTAATCTGATTGCCCTCTAAATCAAGGGCTTTGGCAAACATTCTGTAATTTGTCTAAAAATAATGAAAAAGTTTCAATATTTTATGCCTTTACTTGCGCTTTAGAACAGCACTTTCGTAAAAGAGACGTTATTTATTTTACGACACCACACTCTAACATTTGTTATAGCACATTATTAGTAACCTATATGTAACCGTATGAATGACGGTGTCCTGTCATAGGTCGGCGTCTGATTATTAAACCGTGAGTGACAGTTGCGCTGCCCTATCGCAGAGCAGCGCGTTAGTATTTAGGGCGTTCTGAGAGTGTTTGGGTGATGCGTCATGTCCAGCTGACCGCGCTCGTTCCGGTGCGGCGTTCAGGCCCTTCAAGCTTTGGTCGCGATTGGAGCTGCCTTTGTGCGCTCGCAGCTCGTTATGCTCCGTGAGCACTCAGTGCTGGAGGAGCTCTCCGTGCACGGATGACTCTCTGCAATTGGAGTAAATAGTGTGTGCATTCTGTGTCCATTGGCCGTTTTCGTGAGCACTGCTGGAGAGCAGTGCGGATGACTTGGATCTGCTCTTTTCTTCCCCGAATCATTTTCCTCTGAGAACACTACACTCCATCGTCGCCTTCAGTCGCCGTCCTTTGGAGTCTTCCGGGTTGGCGTGCGATTCCGTTCATCGGGTGGCTCAGTTTCCCAGAGGGGGACGCTGCCGTTGGGACATGTGCAATACAGGTCATGTGCGAAGTACAATAGCGGTTTGATTACCAAAGCGTGTTTATCCCTGGAAATCCCCATTTTGAGGAGAATAACGTGCAATACTAGGCTTTGGATTTAAGTGCAATAGTGAATATTAGTGTGTGTGCGTGTATGTTAGCGAAAGCTTATTTTTAACATAAAGTGTGCTTGCGAGTGTGGTGTGATTGCTTGGCGCCAGTGCAAGGGTGAGTGAGTTAGTTTTAATTAAATTAAGTGACGATGGTGTGTATGGTATTTAGTGTGTGTGTATATAGATTCATGTAAATATTTACTGCTGGATTATTATGTATGGAATCAACTCTATTGCAAACTGCTAGAGTGCTGGGAAGGGCATTGTAATTGGGGGTGGAGTAACTGCTGGGTTAACCCTGTGTTTGGCTGTGTTACAGGAGCTGGGACCTGGAAGTGGTGGGATACTAGAGTGCACCTTGGAAGGTGGTGAACCACGGGAAATTGTAGTGTCTTTCCTCCCTTGGTGTAGAACGGGGGAGGCCATTTCATAAGTTCACGGTGAGTGGCGTGTGGTCTGAGAACGTATCCCCCCACTCCTGGGGCACCCCTGGCTCCTGTGGTCCCGCATCAGGCCCAGCGCCCCCTAAAGGACTTCAGTGTGTCCAGCACAGACTCTCTTCTATGGAAACCTTGCCTTTTTAAAGTTGAGTAATTAATAAAGTGTATTTTTGCTTGGTACTTCGTTTTCCGTGTCCTGCCTTCTACCCCTTTTAATCGAGTGAATGAACTGCGTGCCTTACTGAGACTCTCCAGGTGAAATTCCTGGGGTGGCGTTATCGAAGTTATTAACTGAGACAGGATGCTACTACTATAGTTGGCCTTTCCAAATTTAATTCTCCTTGGTCCCACGTGTCGGCCGCCACATATACATAATGTTTTGCTGTGCTGTTGAAGTGTTTTGAAGCGCATCAGACCCCTTTTGCACTTGGAGATAGGAGCGCAAGAACCCGGAAGTGCAGCGTGACGTCATTACGTCAAGCCAATAAATACAATAGAACAGCTCGTAAATGTTCATATCTCGAATATTTCATTGGATCTCGAAGTAAAATTTTCCTGTGAGACCTGTCATATCTCGAACATTTTGTAACTCAAAGCATTCGTATCTCGGGGTACCACTGTATTTGACATAAAGGCATGCTGTTTCTTAATAAATTTACATGCTGAGGCTGAATCTTCAAATATCGCCAAGAAGCCACAACCCTCACTGTAGAATACTTTGCGCTATCATTCACTCACTGAACTACTGCAGAACAATACTGCAAACTACAAAAAGTTATTTGGCTGCTTTTTCCATTAGGAGCCAGTGCCTCCTTTATATTTTATTCCCGTCTGCAGCACTGAACCTCTGAAAGCATTTTCCCTTTAGTGATGTTTTGGACCCAGGCCATTGTATTAAATCTAAATGGAGGCCTGTAGCACTTTTCATGTGTTCTGTAGTCACAGCTTGATATTGATCTTATTGTAGAAGGCTTGCCAGACCACTCTGTTCACATCTCTTTCCTTCTTAAGGAAAGCCTTGCAGGTTTTGTGGATTGAGACCAGTTCAAAGACGTAGAGCTACTGTGATTCTTTTACTGTATTTCTCCAGCTCCTACTCTTACAAACCATTGTAATTCACAGGTTACCAGGATTCTTTCACCCACACAAGGTCAGATTTAAAGGCTGTAATGTGTAAACAAGCTGAAGCCATTGATTGAAAAGTTTCTTTATTAAAAAAAAAAAAACCATTGAGTCCAGCTTCTGCATCTGTCGCTGACTGAGGAATCTGATGCCAACAAACAAAACAGCTATTTTATTTTTGATTTGTTACAACCTCATTTTTTTTATTCCCAATCAATCAGTGACTTCTTTTGTCATTGCATGCCGACCAGTCCTCCTCATTTCAACCAGAAAATCCCACAAATGACTTTACCTCTGCAGAAAACATTTGTGTGTAGTCGACTAGAAGTAATATTAATAATCAGTGCAGGGTAAGGACATTAAATTTTCCATAAGAGTGAGCTTGTAAAGAGGTGTACAAAGTGAAACCGACTTTAAATGAATGCATTACAGACAGGTAATGAGATGAGAAAGCTTTTAAAGTGTTTCCGAGCCTAGCAGGAGATCTCTGTGCATGCATTCCACTGCTGTCAGTTATTTGTCAGAGATATATGATTACTCCAGCAGAGAAACAGACAGGCATTTAGAGCCACTGGGTTTATATAATCACATTTACCTTGTCTGGAGGAGGGTGCTGAATGTTTTGATGACGATTGAGCCTAATTTGAAATCTTTTCAAATGTATGGGAATATCAGACGATTAATCATTTGGGTAGCAGCGTTTTAGTGTTGCCTAAAACATTACTCATATAGACTGGATTGACTCTTTCAAAGCCAATAAGGTTTAACAGCCTCAGTTCTTCTACAAAATTATTGACCTTTAAGACCCTCCGGTTCCTCCCACAAGCCAATATACATGTTTAATTCAATACTCTAAAATTCCCCCTAGGAGTGAAGCATGGCACTGTAGGGGAACGTCAACTTGTCCCTCCTTTTTCTCCATATGAGTTTATGTGCATAAACTAAAGATTACCTTGTCTTCATAACTTGTGACTCCTTGCAAATCTATAACGATGATCACTGCTCTGCATCTTCTACCAGACATCATATGAAAGCACTTAAATAGTACATTTATCTTTTCATATCTGTCTGATACCATTGATTGGAAGCTCTGTTTCTATGACCCATGAGTGCACCTCACTATCAACTTCTTTATCAAAACATTTCTAATTTTTTAATTCAGCTCAGTGAATTTTTAGAAAGCAAGAATGCCACGACAGTATATCCCTGTGTTGTCTCATTCACAGCATGCAAATTTCTTGTCATACAGAGTGTCAAAAACCTCTGTGACTTTGACAGTGCATCTCGTTAATGCACACAGACACAGCTCTGCATAAAATATGATCATGGCAGAATCTAAGCTGTTATGAAACTCAAGCGGATGATCAATGGGATTTCGGGTGCTCCAACATCAGAGTGAAATCTTTCACTCATAAAGTCAGCCCCGTTTTCTGATGCTTTACTGATTGTGGTCTTTCTCTCTGAGTTTACATTTTTAAATGTTTCTTTTTGAGCAAGGAAGATTCATCCAACACTTTGTTGGTAGATGCTAAACATTCTAAAACATGTAAACAACTGATATTTGCCTATTGCTCTCGTCCTTGTGAGTTAAATTATAACCATTGTTGTTGGTGTTGTTTTTTTTCCTTCACCCATTTTAGAGTTCACCATTTTCTGAAAAAAAAAAAAAGATCTGCATGCCTGACTCCCAAGACCACTGTTACTCAAAAAGTACACTAGTCTGTTATAGAGACTTGACCAGTGAGAGGTCATGTAAGTCCTGGTTCAGAGTGGCTAAACAGTTATGCCAAAGGAGCCTTCACACGTCCTGTAAGCAAAGATAAGTGTACATTAAGTTTTCTGCAAACTATTTCTGATCACCATTTTTATGGCAACTCAATTAGTGTTTTATCAAGAATGTAGTGTTACCAACCATTTCTGGCAATTCTGAAAATAGCCTGTAAGGACTGTATGTTTGGGGTAATTGTCCCTCTGCAGAGTAATATGAGGGCCAATCATTCACCTCTCAGATGGTATTGCATAATGGGTAAGCGTCTGCTTGTATTTCTCACTTTGCAGAACACCATTAATCCTGACCAAATCTCCAACTCTATTTTGCAGAAAATCTCCACCATGCTTTACCAGCAGACACATTGTACACAGTCAAATATTTTGGTCCAGAGCACCTGCTGCCATTTTTATTCACCCACGTCCTGCATTCTTGAGTCCTTGACTTTGTCCCCCATGAAACACTTTCATAAAGTATACTTCTGGCCAGAATTCTCTGGACAGTAGGTGGGTGTCCTGGACATAGTCATATTTCAAAGTGTATATAAAAGTTGCCGTTTTGTGTTTCTTGAGTTTGCTTTGTTTGGGAGCGATATTGTTGATGCAATATAACTACCTTGTGTCCTGTTGCTGTGGACAATCTTGTCATGACAAGAG
>SRMA01000519.1:0-11390 GCA_007224835.1 Danionella cerebrum
GGGGATGGCAGCCAGTGACGACGGCGGGCTGAAGCTGGCCAGCAGCACCACCAGATTGACTTGGAACCACAGTTTGTAGTCGCTCGTCTGGAAGTTGGGGAATTCGGGAGCCAGAGCTGTTAAAGTCAGGTTTAACATTGCGTCTCGGACCTCCACGTTGTTGATGTAGGCTATGTTTTCCTAGGGGAGAGGAACAAAGCAACAGGCTCATCATCAAGACGGCCAAATCTTGGACGACAAGTGCGATCGAAACTGTGCCCTCCTTGAGTTGTATGATTCTGCGTTTTTGCTTAAAATGAAACTATCCGCACTCACCTCTTTGCTGACTTTGGCGAAGGTTTGGAAGAATGCCTTGAGCTCATTCTTTTGAGGGGATTTCAAGATGCTAGAAAACACCTCCTTCACCATCGTAACATTTTCCAGAGCGCCGGTAGATGGATCAAGCATCAGCTCTGCTTTCTGGTCAGGAGACAGGATTTCCAGAGCTGCCAGCTAACGTGAGCAAAAACACAAAATAGACGTCAGGCACTTCGCTCAACACTTCACACAAAGCAAGGAGAACCCATGCTGCTCCAAAAGCCATCCTGAAAGCTTCTGACAAAAAAAAAAAAAAACTCGAACGACTTGGCTCTAAGCGTAATTACCCCACTGACGTTGAAGATTTTCAGCTCCAAATAAGTGGCCATGGCAGAGAATGGACCCAAGTTGGTGGCCAGCCAGGCAGCATCGCCGCTTACGTTCCGTGTGCAATCTGTCGTCAGAGATAATGCAAAGCAAAGGACATGGTTTGCAAACGGACGCACCACAAAAACGACAACGACGACAACACTGACCATTCGGGCAAGACCCACAAGCTACTCTGTCAAAAATAAAACCACAGAAAGGCTTGCTCTGAAAGATCTACCTGGAGTTTTGTACTGGGCTGCGTGTTTGACCAGGTGGTCCACCAGAACTCTGGTTATCTCTTCCTTTCTTTCAGGCGTCATGTGGTAGAAGGCTGATGTCATACCTTTAATGCTGCAGCAAAGAGGCACAAAATGCTTAGGAAAGCCGGCCGTCTAGATCTGGAGCTAGGAGCGTTCAGCCTGAAAAGCTTGCCCTCTTACATCACGTGGTACTTGACGCATCCCATCTCGGCTGTAACTCTAACCAGCATTTCTGCAGTTAAACTGGGGAGGACAGGGACGAGCACCACGGTGAACCATTCGACCCAGTCGATAACTTCAAACTGCAGGAAATGCGCTTGGATGATTACGTAGGTGCGGTTCATCATCAAGTCTCTCACAGCAGGGGATATAGCTGTGACCTGTGGAGACAGAACACAGACAGGGTTACTGGCTTTGCAGGAATGTGCCAGCTTTTTGAGCCATCGGCCCTAAAATCGATGCAACCATGCCCTCAAATCTCAGTCGACCGACTTACCTCGAGGTTTTTGTTGAGCGCCGTCAGAAACGCCTTTACATTCCGGAAAGCGTCACCTGTCCCAATTCGGTCAAAAACGGCGCTTATCTGAAGGGTGTTTGTCAGCGCTCCAGAGCTCAGTGTGAGCTCGGCTACTTGCTCAGGACTCAACAGGGCCAGCGAGCCAAACTAAAGCGCAAAACAGAAAGCCAGATGTTACCCCTGCCAAGGGCCACCCATTTAATGGTGAGTAACCAGCGCTCAGGTCGGCGCCTGAGCCTCTGGGAGAATACTCACGCCGGAGAAGTTTGCGTTGAGGGTTTTCAGTTCCTCCAATGTAGCATAGGCAGAGAACACCCCAAAGTTCTTCTGCAGCCATGCACTGCTGCTCGGCACGGTGGAGAGACAGGCGGGATCTAGAGTGAAGTCAGAGCATTCTTTTGAGTTCACCAGAGAACCCTTTTAGTGCAGCATCTCACTAGCTACAGCGAGGGATGACAAATCGAGGGAAGAGGCAATCTGTGGCGTACCTGCTCGGTCACCCCTTAACAGGAAGACATCGATAAAATCTGTGAAGACGGCCAGTTTGCCCTCTGTGTTCATGCGCTGCGCTTCAAGACTGAGAGCCTGCACCCTGAGGCAAACAGAAAAAAACAACTTGTACTCCCGAAGCAGCATCGCAGGATCCTGTGAGTTAGCTGTGTAACTTACACCACTTGGTAGGTGTCGCAGCTGAAGTCTTTGGAACTCAGACAGGACAGGAAATTCCCAGAGGCGGATGGCAACAATGCACTCAGTCCGTTCTGGAACCATGTGCTGATCAGTTGGGTGTTCGTCAGTTGCTCTGGACCGAAGTTGAAGAGCGTCACCTCTCCGATGGCGTCGAGAACGCGAGAATCTATCAGAATGTTGCTGAGGTTCTGTCAAAGGCACAGCCCATGTCAACACGGGGCTCAGAGAGAGCGGTCTCCTTTTTTTTCTAAATAAGTCGCCTTACCTTGCTGGACAACTGTGAGAGGGCGCCCAGCAGAACTCCATCACTCTTCTGGAAGAAAAGCTTCCATGCCTCTGTGCTGCCGCTCAAAGCGATCTCCACCTTGCAGGCCAGCAGGGTGGCCAGCTCGTCAGAGGAGAGTTGGGAAGTTACCTTTGGAGAAGCAGACAAAGGCGTATCGTCAGAGGACAATGACCATTGGCAAAGACATGCGTTCAAGGGGATGTGCTCTGGGAACATTTACGGTAGAGCAGGCCAACTCGAGGATGCTGAAGCTGCACAGCCGATCCGAGCCAAGAGCAGACTGAAGCCCAATCTCCAGTTGAGAACTGCAAGCACAAAGACACCGTTTACTCTTTCACAACTCTCTCAGACTCAACAGGCCCTGTTAGAAAACTCTGCGCCGCGCTCACCTGCCGATACTTTCACAAAGCCTCTTTTCTGCAAAACAACATCAAGAAAAAGAAGGGTTGGTGATTGCAACCGCCATCCTACGGTTGTACAGCAAACTGACAAACAGGCAAAACTCTGAAATCCCATCGACTAAGCCCACCCTCGCACGCTTCTCACTTACCGTCCACTAATGTTCCGTTGCACTGTGAAAAGACAGAGGAGGGGATGGGACAACATTAGACAATCTGAGCTTCCGCCTGAATAAAAAAAAAACCTTGCGCGGAAAAGACAAAAAAAATACTCACAAAACCAGTGGAGAACGGAGGAAATTTGCAGCCTGTTTGGAAGAGAAAATGAAAAGCTGTGGTCAATCGGAGGGTTTCGGAAAACTGCTCGCCCTCATCGTTTAGCCACTGCGCCTTATTGTGAACGGCAGTATTCTCTAAATGTATTCCAGGAGCTTGGCATGCGCCGTACCTTTTGGTGCAGACTGCCGGAGTAAGTGCACACTTGACTTGAGCTCCTCTTTGACTCCAGATGGGAGTCCTGCCAATGCCATCTCCAGGCCTTTTACTCTGTTCAACAGACAGAATCTCTCTCAGAGCGAGTTCCACAGATTTTGAGTAAAACTAAGAGATAAACCAGCCAGGGTTGCTCACATTGCTTGATCAGATTCGCAGGTGAGGTTGATGGGGATGGCAGCCAGTGACGACGGCGGGCTGAAGCTGGCCAGCAGCACCACCAGATTGACTTGGAACCACAGTTTGTAGTCGCTCGTCTGGAAGTTGGGGAATTCGGGAGCCAGAGCTGTTAAAGTCAGGTTTAACATTGCGTCTCGGACCTCCACGTTGTTGATGTAGGCTATGTTTTCCTAGGGGAGAGGAACAAAGCAACAGGCTCATCATCAAGACGGCCAAATCTTGGACGACAAGTGCGATCGAAACTGTGCCCTCCTTGAGTTGTATGATTCTGCGTTTTTGCTTAAAATGAAACTATCCGCACTCACCTCTTTGCTGACTTTGGCGAAGGTTTGGAAGAATGCCTTGAGCTCATTCTTTTGAGGGGATTTCAAGATGCTAGAAAACACCTCCTTCACCATCGTAACATTTTCCAGAGCGCCGGTAGATGGATCAAGCATCAGCTCTGCTTTCTGGTCAGGAGACAGGATTTCCAGAGCTGCCAGCTAACGTGAGCAAAAACACAAAATAGACGTCAGGCACTTCGCTCAACACTTCACACAAAGCAAGGAGAACCCATGCTGCTCCAAAAGCCATCCTGAAAGCTTCTGACAAAAAAAAAAAAAAACTCGAACGACTTGGCTCTAAGCGTAATTACCCCACTGACGTTGAAGATTTTCAGCTCCAAATAAGTGGCCATGGCAGAGAATGGACCCAAGTTGGTGGCCAGCCAGGCAGCATCGCCGCTTACGTTCCGTGTGCAATCTGTCGTCAGAGATAATGCAAAGCAAAGGACATGGTTTGCAAACGGACGCACCACAAAAACGACAACGACGACAACACTGACCATTCGGGCAAGACCCACAAGCTACTCTGTCAAAAATAAAACCACAGAAAGGCTTGCTCTGAAAGATCTACCTGGAGTTTTGTACTGGGCTGCGTGTTTGACCAGGTGGTCCACCAGAACTCTGGTTATCTCTTCCTTTCTTTCAGGCGTCATGTGGTAGAAGGCTGATGTCATACCTTTAATGCTGCAGCAAAGAGGCACAAAAAGCTTAGGAAAGCCGGCCGTCTAGATCTGGAGCTAGGAGCGTTCAGCGTGAAAAGCTTGCCCTCTTACATCACGTGGTACTTGACGCATCCCATCTCGGCTGTAACTCTAACCAGCATTTCTGCAGTTAAACTGGGGAGGACAGGGACGAGCACCACGGTGAACCATTCGACCCAGTCGATAACTTCAAACTGCAGGAAATGCGCTTGGATGATTACGTAGGTGCGGTTCATCATCAAGTCTCTCACAGCAGGGGATATAGCTGTGACCTGTGGAGACAGAACACAGACAGGGTTACTGGCTTTGCAGGAACGTGCCAGCTTTTTGAGCCATCGGCCCTAGAATCGATGCAACCATGCCCTCAAATCTCAGTCGACAGACTTACCTCGAGGTTTTTGTTGAGCGCCGTCAGAAACGCCTTTACATTTTGGAAAGCGTCACCTGTCCCAATTCGGTCAAAAACGGCGCTTATCTGAAGGGTGTTTGTCAGCGCTCCAGAGCTCAGTGTGAGCTCGGCTACTTGCTCAGGACTCAACAGGGCCAGCGAGCCAAACTAAAGCGCAAAACAGAAAGCCAGATGTTACCCCTGCCAAGGGCCACCCATTTAATGGTGAGTAACCAGCGCTCAGGTCGGCGCCTGAGCCTCTGGGAGAATACTCACGCCGGAGAAGTTTGCGTTGAGGGTTTTCAGTTCCTCCAATGTAGCATAGGCAGAGAACACCCCAAAGTTCTTCTGCAGCCATGCACTGCTGCTCGGCACGGTGGAGAGACAGGCGGGATCTAGAGTGAAGTCAGAGTATTTTGAAATGCAAAAGTGGTTATCATAACATAAGAAGCTCTTGTTTGTATTTATGTCCTTTGATTGAATCGCAATTTATAAATATTTTTCATATAACCTGATATTTTTCCAGACATGAAAGGCTTAATGAATTGGGTGTAGATTGAGGATTTCATTGTTCCTTTGATGACTGTTATCTGTTCACTGAATGTTTTAACTCTGAATCAAAAAGAACAAAGAAAAATTTAGCCACACTTCAATACTTTTGTAAAATTGCTTCAGTCATGTTTTTACTCATACATGGTTTGGTAGCTTATGCATGAAAAGTTGATCTTGCTCATGTTGTACATGAAGTCTGGGGTAATGAAGGGTAGGATTGGAATCAGTTTGACACATGTCCATGTCTCTACGATCTCCAGGTCATGTGCATTCTCAGGAGTCAAGGTTTGTAAAGTACCAAAAATTCCAGAAATGTCATCGATAGACAAAACACCCTAAAGGAAAATATGTAAAAGTATGACTAATGAAAGAAAAGTAGAGTCCTGTTGGAAGAGAATTACATGTTAAGTCACAGAATGGGATTTATTCACATTGAAACAAATGAAGAATATGTTAATTGTATTTTACAACATAACAATAGCATACTGTCAGGGTAAGGGTAAGTCCACATTGGCAGGTTCAGGTTTAACTCCAGACAGGGAAGTTAAAAGTTTTTATACAGCGCCTGAAAGTAGCTTTAGAGAAGGAGGTTCCTAATGTAGATAAGTTCTAGTATGAGGTTTTGTGGAACAGAGTGGCTATAAGTATTACGTTTATTCATCTGGACCTCAAAGTCTTCTGATTGTAAAATTGATGTCAGATTGCAGTTGACACCAACAGCATCTGTCTATGCTGTGATTATGTTGTTTCTGTAGTTTTGGTTTAGCTTTCAGGTCAACAAAATTGTTAAGCTTTCAACCTCAACTTTGAGCTGATGATTGAACCAGAAACCTTCGAATCCCCAGTTGATCTACCACCGGGCCACAACTGGCCACAAACTAATTTTGTGTTTGTTATAATTGTGTGCAGGTAGACTGGAAAACCAGGCGAAATGGGAATCCCAGGACTAGCAGAGTAACTGGCGGCTTTGATTCTCAGTTTTGTTTTATATTTGTTTTATTTACATTTATATTATTATCCCAAAATGTGGCGTAGTTGGAGGCAAAGAGACACTGTCTCACCCGAGAGCTCAGATTCCTCTGAGAGCAGCTGTCCAGTGTTTCGTTGATCGATGCACTGTGAAAAGGAGAAGAAACAATCGGTTTAGAGCCATAGACTGGACCCAACAGCATGAGTTTAATGGTGATCAAAACTCACTCGGGGGTAAGAACGCATGAACCTGTGTCTGGGGAAAGATGGATGTCATTAGTTTGTGGCTTGTGATGAACAAGTCCCTAAATGTCTGTAGATCAACATGGGTTTTTTGCTAGTTTCGATTTATTCTAAGATGCTTCTATTATGGTTTAGATCAAACAGCAGAAGAAGAATAAAACTCATTGCAATCTATTCGGACACTAGTCTGGGAAAATAAACTGATCACAAAAATGCATCACTTTCTTACTGTACAGGTTCCGTTTGTGTTGACGCAGGAAGGAAAACTCGAAAATACAAGCAAACTGTCTAAACCACTGTCACTGAAACACTAGCCTTCAGGATCCTTTAGCTTAAAAAGCACAAAAGAACTGTACATGTCGTCAGTGTGAGACTACTGCTCCTCTCACATTTATTGCTCCTCAGGAGGAACTGAAACCAGAGGTTCAGCAAGCATCCCCAGCTCTCCGCCTTGGCTGTCGAACTGAGATCATAAAGGCATTTCTTGCTGTTCAGCAGGCTGAAACTTAGACGGTTGACTCTGCTCTCTACGTTGGAACCGGCTACCGCTCTAATGTACCTTCTCCTCGATGGAGCAATAAACAATCTGATGACATTTCCCCTACACTGCAACGATTGGAAATATTTTAGTTCTAAAATATTTTATTCTTTGTTTCATTCTTGTTTCACCCTATATCTGGCTCATTCGTCCCAGGACACAAGCCTAAGAGGGTCTATCAAACATGGAGCCATGAATTTAATAATATCAAGTCCTAAATTGCTTTGCAACTAATGATACTTTTCCAGTATCTAATTTTCCATCTTCCTGGTATTGGATTTCAAAGTGTTTGTTTTGAGACAAGAGTACCCTAAACGCCACGTAAAGATAAGCTTGCTCTCCTTACCGTTAGAATGTGTTGTGTTGCACTGAAAAGAAAACATTAAATGATAAGTTGTCTCTTGGCATGAGTGTGAACAGAAGACAAACACAGTACAATGTCTAAGACCTCCGCTGGCTCACCTGTGCAGTAACCTGTGAGGTCATTGCTGTGGGCACATAAAAAGAAATTGTGGTTAGCCCGGATGCTAGGATACATGTTAGAGATTCCCTTGGAACTCACATCAGAGACTGCTAAACAACAATGATACTGATGGAGCAAATAACTTACATGTAACTGTTGGAGGTTCCTCGCTTGTGAATTCAAAGGTAATAGTGGAACCAGGGAAGGTGACGGTAGTGTCATTGACACTTTGAGCAGCAGAGCCTGTGATTGTTAAAGCAGACGCATCTGTTGATTTAGTTAAAGCAGCCCATTTTTCAGATGTTTCTTCAGGAGCAGTCTGTACTTGTTCAGTTGCTGGTGTTGCATTAGGATTATTTGTGTAAGCTTTAGCATCATTAGTAGTCTGCACTAAATGAGATATAGTGAAATGAAGGCCAGTAGACATCTGTGTTTCATGTGCTGTTCTTAAAGTTGCATAGTCTGAAGTGGGACTAGAGACACCTACTGGTGACAGAAAAGAGCTTCCATGAATGTCAGCTGTTACGATAGATGTTGCTGTTTCATGAATGGAGGTAGTTTTGCTCTGTTCAGTAAGTTGTGTTTGGATCGATCCAAGAGTTCCTCCTTCTAAAGACGGGGGGGTCCACATTTCAGAAGATCCAGTGTTTGATGATGAAAATGCTCTTTCAGTTGAAGTCTGAGTATCTTTTGTTAGTCCAACAGATGTCTGATGTGTCGACCATATAGACCTGCTTGTTTTTAAAACAGTTGCATAACTGAATTGTGTTAAAAGCTCTGTAATCATTGAAGGTTCAGTGGAAGCAAAAAGAATGTTTGTTTGGTCTGTGACTTCTGTTTCATCTGCTGTAAAGTCAGTTTCTCCATCTGTAACAGTGTAACCTTCCAGAGAACCAGGAACATCAGATGTTAAGTCAGTGAAGGCTGTCACTGGTTCTCTGGACAATTCAGTGATGGTAATCGATGGAAAGGTTCTGGTCACTGTGGTTCTGTGTGTTTCAGGTGTAAAAACATCTTCTGTGATGTCAGTGAAACCAGTACTTGGTTCTGCAGATGCTTCAGTGAAAGCACTCTGTGGTTCCGGTGTTCCTCTAGTAACCATCAGGGTTCTTTGAGATTCTACAGTACCTCTGTGATCTGACGTACTTATATACATAGTTCCTGAAGGCCCTGGAGTGGATGATTTAGTAACAAACGAAGGCTCTGTGGAACTGGTGAAGGTCTTTGTTTGGTGAGTGGCTTCTGTTTCATCTGCTGTAAAGTCAGTTTCTCCGCCTGTAACAGTGTGACTGTCTAGAGAACCAGGAACATCAGATGTTAAGTCAGTGAAAGCTGTGACTGGTTCTTTGGACACTTCAGTGATGGAAATCGATGGAATGTTTCTGGTCACTGTGGTTCTGTGTGTTTTAGGTGTAACAACATCTGTGATGTCAGTGAAGCCAGCACTTGGTTCTGCAGACGTTTCAGTGAAGGCACTCCTTGGTTCCGGTGTTCCTTCAGTGACCTTCAGGGTTCTTTGAGATCCCTCAGTACCTCTGGGATCTGACGTACTTATAGATATGGTTCCTGAAGGTTCTGGAGTGGATTTTCCAGTAAAGAACGAAGGCTCTGTGGAACTGGTGAAGGTCTTTGTTTGGTCTGTGACTTCTGTTTCATCTGGTGTAACATCTGTGGAGCCGGTAACAGGTTCTGCAGATGTTTCAGTGAAGGCACTCCATGGTTCCAATGTTCCTTTAGTGACCTTCGGGGTTCTTTGAGATCCTGCAGTACCTCTGTGATCTGAGGTACTTATAGACATAGTTCCTGAAGGCCCTGGAGTGGATGTTGCTGCAAAGAATGAAATCTCTGTGGAACTGGTGAAGATCTTTGTTTGGTGAGTGACTTCTGTTTCATCTGCTGTAAAGTCAGTTTCTCCGCCTGTAACAGTGTGACTGTCTAGAGAACCAGGAACATCAGATGTTAAGTCAGTGAAAGCTGTGACTGGTTCTTTGGACACTTCAGTGATGGAAATCGATGGAATGTTTCTGGTCACTGTGGTTCTGTGTGTTTTAGGTGTAACAACATCAGTGATGTCAGTAAAGCCACCACTTGGTTCTGCAGACGTTTCAGTGAAGGCACTCCTTGGTTCCGGTGTTCCTTCAGTGACCTTCAGGGTTCTTTGAGATCCTGCAGTACCTCTGTGATCTGAGGTACTTATAGATATGGTTCCTAAAGGTTCTGGAGTGGCTGTTCCGGTCAAAGATGAAGGTTCTGTGGAACTGGGGAAGGTCTTTGTTTGGTCTGTCAATTCTGTTTCATCTGCTGTAAAATCTGTGGAGCCAGTAAAAGGTTCTGCAGATGTTTCAGTGAAGGCATTCCATGGTTCCAGTGTTCCTTCAGTGACTTTCAGGGTTCTTTGAGATCCCTCAGTACCTCTGGGATCTGACGTACTTATAGATATGGTTCCTGAAGGTTCTGGAGTGGATTTTCCAGTAAAGAACGAAGGCTCTGTGGAACTGGTGAAGGTCTTTGTTTGGTCTGTGACTTCTGTTTCATGTGCTGTAACATCTGTGGAGCCGGTAACAGGTTCTGCAGATGTTTCAGTGTAGGCACTCCATGGTTTCAATGTTCCTTCAGTGACCTTCAGGGTTCTTTGAGACCCTGCAGTACCTCTGTGATCTGAGGTACTTATAGATATGGTTCCTGAAGGTTCTGGAGTGGATGTTCCGGTAAAGATTGAAGGCTCTGTGGAACTGGTGAAGGTCTTTGTTTGGTGAGTGACTTCTGTTTCATCTGCTGTAAAGTCAGTTTCTCCGCCTGTAACAGTGTGACTGTCTAGAGAACCAGGAACATCAGATGTTAAGTCAGTGAAGGCTGTCACTGGTTCTCTGGACACTTCAGTGATGGTAATCGATGGAAAGGTTCTGGACACTGTGGTTCTGTGTGTTTCAGGTGTAAAAACATCTTCTGTGACGTCAGTGAAGCCAGTACTTGGTTCTGCAGATGTTTCAGTGAAAGCACTCCATGGTTCCCATGTTCCTCTAGTAACCATCAGGGTTCTTTGAGATTCTGCAGTACCTCTGTGATCTGAGGTACTTATAGACATAGTTCCTGAAGGCCCTGGAGTGGATGTTCCAGTAAAGAATGAAGGTTCTGTGGAACTGTTGGAGGTCTTTGTTTGGTCTGTGACTTCTGTTTCATCTGCTGTAAAGTCAGTTTCTCCGTCTGTAACAGTGTGACTGTCTAGAGAACCAGGAACATCAGATGTTAAGTCAGTGAAGGCTGTCACTGGTTCTCCGGACACTTCAGTGATGGAAATCGATGGAAAGGTTCTGGACACTGTGGTTCTGTGTGTTTCAGGTGTAAAAACATCTTCTGTGACGTCAGTGAAGCCAGTACTTGGTTCTGCAGATGTTTCAGTGAAAGCACTCCATGGTTCCCATGTTCCTCTAGTAACCATCAGGGTTCTTTGAGATTCTGCAGTACCTCTGTGATCTGAGGTACTTATAGACATAGTTCCTGAAGGCCCTGGAGTGGATGTTCCAGTAAAGAATGAAGGTTCTGTGGAACTGTTGGAGGTCTTTGTTTGGTCTGTGACTTCTGTTTCATGTGCTGTAAAATCTGTGGAGCCAGTAAAAGGTTCTGCAGATGTTTCAGTGAAGGCACTCCATGGTTCTGGTGTTCCTTCAGTGACTTTCAGGGTTCCTTGAGATTCTGCAGTACCTCTGTGATCTGAGGTACTTAT
>SRMA01000523.1:0-20723 GCA_007224835.1 Danionella cerebrum
GTCTCTTCACCTCTTTCCACACTCCCTGTCACACTGGACTGTTGACCCCAAATACCTAAACTCCTGCACCTTCTTGACCTCAGCCCCCTGTAACCTCACTGTTCTATTTCCCTCCCTCTCGTTCAAACACATGCATTCTGTCTTGCTGCGACTGACTTTCATTCCTCTTCTTTCTAGAGCTGACCTCCAACTTTCCAGGTTTTTCTCCACCTGCTCTCTGCTCTCACTACAAATCACAATGTCATCTGCAAACATCATTGTCCACGGAGATTCCTGTCTGACCTCATCTGTCAACCTGTCCATCACCATAGCAAATAAGGAGGGACTCAAAGCTGATCCTTGATGTAGCCCCACCTCCACTTTGAACTCCCTTGTCTGACCTACAGCACATCTCACTGCTGTCTTACTTCTCTCATACATATCCTGAACTATTCTGACGTACTACTCTGCCACTCCTGACCTCCTCATACAGGACCATAGCTCCTCTCTCGGCACCCTGTCATACGCTTTTTCTAAATCCACAAAGGCGCAGTGCAGCTCCTTCTGACCATCTCTGTACTTCTCCATTAACATTCTCAGAGCAAAAATTGCATCAGTAGTGCTCTTCCTGGGCATGAAGCCATACTGCTGCTCACAAATATCCACTTCCCTTCTTAGTCTAGCTTCCACTACTCTTTCCCAAAGTTTCATTGTGTGGCTCATCAACTTTATGCCTCTGTAGTTGTTACAACTCTGCACATCACCCTTGTTCTTAAGGATTGGTACTAGGACACTTCTCCTCCATTCCTCAGGCATCTTCTCACTCTCTAAAATCCTGTTGAATAACCTAGACAGGAACTCCACTGCTGTCTCTCCTAGACACTTCCACACCTCCACTGGTATGTCATCTGGACCTACAGCCTTTCCACTCTTCATTCTCCCCAGGGCCTTCCTCACCTCATCCTTTTTAATCTTTTCAACTTCCTGCTCTACAATATTCACCTCTTCCTCCCTTCTTTCCCTTTCATTCTCCTCATTCATCAACTCCTCAAAATACTCCTTCCATCTTCTCAGCAAACTCTCCTCACTTGTTAGCACCTTTCCATCTCTATCTTTAATCACCCTTATCTGTTGCACATCCTTCCCATCTCTGTCTCTCTGACTCGCTAATCTATACAATTCCTTCTCGCCTTCCCTCCTGTCTAACCTGGCATACAACTCATCATATGTTTTCTGTTTGGCCTTTGCCACCTCCCTCTTCACTCTGCGCTGCGATTCCTTGTAGTCCTGTCTACTTTCTTCAGTCCTTTCGATGTCCCACTTCTTTTTAGCTAGACTCTTCTTCTGGATGATGTCCTGTACTTCCTCATTCCACCACCATGTTTCTTTATCTTCTTTCCTCCTTCCAGCTGACACACCTAGCACCTTTCTTCCTGTCTCCCTGATCAATTCTGCTGTAGTTTCCCAGTCATCTGGAAGCTCTTCCTGGCCACCCAAAGCCTGTCTCAGCTTCTGTCTGAATTCCTCACAGTCTTCTTCCTTTTTCAGCTTCCACCACTTGGTCTTCTTTTCAATCTTTCGTCTTCTCTTCTTCCTGACCACCAGAACCATCCTACACATCACCATCCGGTGCTGTCTGGCTACACTCTCTCCTACCACTACTTTACAGTCTCTGACCTCTCTCAGATTGGCTCGTCTACAAAGGATGTAGTCTACCTGTGTACTCCTACCTCCACTCTTGTAGGTAACTCTATGTTCCTCTCTCTTCTGGAAATAAGTATTAACTACAGCCATTTCCATCCTCTTGGCAAAGTCCACCACCATCTGTCCTTCTAGGTTCCTTTCCTTAACACCGAACCTGCCCATCACCTCCTCATCACCTCTGTTGCCCTCGCCAACATGCCCGTTGAAATCTGCTCCCACTACTACTCTCTCTCTTCTGGGAACACTCTCAATCACCTCATCTAACTCACTCCAGAATCTCTCCTTCTCTTCCAACTTACAGCCTACTTGTGGAGCATAACCACTCACTACATCCAACATCACCCTTTCAATTTCTAACTTCAAACTGATCACCCTGTCTGACACTCTTTTCACCTCTAAAACATTCCTCCCACACTCCTCCTTCAGGATCACTCCTACCCCATTTCTCTTCCTATCCACACCATAGTAAAACAGTTTGTATCCCCTCCAATACTACGCGCTTTGCTACCCTTCCACCTGGTCTCCTGCACACACAGAATATCTACCTTCCTTCTCTCCATCATGTCCGCCAGCTCCCTACCCTTCCCTGTCATTGTACCAACGTTAAGAGTCCCTATTCTCAGATCTATACTCCTGGCTTTCCTCTTCTCTTTCTGTCGACGAATCCTTCTCCCTCCTCTCCTTCTTTGACCAACAGTAGTCCAATTTCCACCGGCACCCTGTAAGTCAACAGCACCGGAGGCGGTCGTTGTTAACCCGGGCCTCGACCGATCCGGTATGGAAATCGATTTGGTGACTCGCATATTTGGTTTTTGGCATTTTTTTACGCCGGATGCCCTTCCTGACGCAACCCTCTCTATTTATCCGGGCTTGGGACTGGCACAGAAGTCACTGGCTTGCAACCCCTGTGGCTAGATTAGCGTGCTGCTAATATATATTTATTCTTATTCCAATTAGGAAGTTTCAGTTAAAAAAATTTTATTTGGTCGACAGTTATTATTCCTCTAGTTTTACATTGTTCTGAATGAAATATTTCCCACACTGGCACTTCCACCGGAGTATATAGCTGTACCCATGGAACCCAAAGCTCAGAGTGTGACACAGGATACAATTTGTCCAGTGGAAGAAGGTGGCATGATTTTCATGTATGTACAGGTTGAAATATCATCAGACAAAATACTTCTCTGTTTGATCCACATGTATTATTGTTGTAGTTGCTGGTGGAGTAGAAATACAGCAGCTCCAACAGAAAATCCAAAATGTGTCAAATAAATACCACTGGACTATTTAGGGGAACAAACAACAAACTTTACCTTTAGCTGGCTGCTGAACAAACAGGCCAAAAAAGCACGAAATGGAAAAAACATAAAACTTCAACCCTCTGGAAAGAGTCACTGTCGAAAGGAAACTTCATACCGAAAACTAACAAGGCACCCAAACTGGTTTAATACAAGCGCACAATCATTGCGCAGTGGAAACGCCTTTATGACAGAGCACACAAGAAACGAACATTACTAGCAGGTGTTGAAGAGAAAAACACAGACTTTAGGTTAAATTAAAACATTTTAGCCTGTTTCTGTTCTGTATTTCGATGCCCGCCTTCGAATCTATCACAGTTTCCAGGTGTCCACAGTTTCAGGGCCCGGATTTGTTCTGTACAGTTTATTTCTAATTTTTTACTGGACAGAAACGTTCCTTAATGACAAGCAGAACTCAGCAGATAAACAATGTCCAAACCAGGAAGTAATCGAGGGAGCTGTGTCTCGGTGACCTGCGATATGAGTGGACAGGAAGTGAGCAGGTGAGTACAGACTAAGGGGAGTCAGGTGGTATGAACCACATGGGGTCTGACAACCGTGGTGGAGCTGGGGTGAGTATTTTAAGAGCTGGTGCAGGATTGGATGTGCTCTGTGATTGGATGTTGAATTCATTGGAGTGATTGGGTGCAGTTGAGATCAATGAGGGGAAATTAGTGTCTCTACTAAACATGAAGCATCCTCTGACAGTGTCCATTTTCAAAATTCACTTGGAATAAACTAATTTAAAACTATATATTTTGCAAGAGCGGCACTGAGACATCTGTCCTGCCCAGGTCTCTAGTGTAAAGCTGCACATATTTCTTTCAAAACATACAAATACAGCATGTGTGAAATTCTGTGTATGTGCCTATTTTCATTTGAAGAGAAACAATGATATTCAAAGAATACTAAATCCTCTGAGTGAAGGATATCCCTGTTTTCATCGAAAAAACTAGGGCCTGCTTTAAACCATGAGAACTCAGGAGCCCAAAGGTGAGAAGTAGCAAAAATTTATTGAAATTTAGATTTGAAATATATAACGAAGTGTATGAAGTGGGGGTGTATCCATTGTTATTGAGAAGGTGGAGTGAGAGCACCAGATGAGTGTGTCTTGTACAATGCATCCTTTATTCAAAATTCCAGGTTCTTGGCTTGATTCTTGTTTTAGGACGACAAACAAACACAGGCCTTGTGGTAATTAACTTATGTAAATATCGTCTAGTGTTTCTAAACAGCGATCGAGATGTATGTTTGAATAATTAACTCATTAATACAGTAGACTTGGATGGCCTGCTAAAAACCTGTGTGTGGTTGCCATGGAGACCAGGCTTAAGTGGCTTACTGGATGCTCAGGTTAGCTTGAAGCATCATGTGAAGCCAAAGCACAGTGTGTGTTGTGAGATATTTAAATAAATTACACTATAATTACTAATGACTGGAGTATTTTAATTTGCAGTAAATGGAAAGTGTGCACAAATGACATTACATCGTTATGCTCCAGTGTTGTTTCATAATTTCTGCAAGCAAAAAAAAAAGAAAAAAATGGGCCGTACCAAGTGCAGTCCTCCTTGTACTTTTGCGGATTTCTTCTTAGTCAGACGTTCTCCCAGAAGGAACCAAGAGCTTCTTTACTTAAACACGGGCAAGTTTCTGACGAGGCGCCATCTTTCCAGAATTTAACAATTTTCAAGTCATTATTTGAATAAATCTAATTTGATAAGGTGTTTGGTGGTGTAAAATATTAACACTGTGAAGTGTTAAAGTAACACTCAACTGGTGTAAACATGAGGGCCGCTCATTTGATTCACTCAAATCAGTGGATGCACAAGTGTTCAGTATTCAATAGAACTCAGTGGTTAATTAACATTTCCAATTTAGCTATACATAATGGATTTAGGTTAAAATAGGGGCTGAAATGATTGAGCCTGAATGTGTATGGCACTCTCGTTGAGTTGTCCTTACTGGGCTTCAGAAGAATTGATAAGAAATGATATCATAATAATGAACGCAGAATTCTTCTAGTGCCTGTAGAGACAGGGATGTACACATCATTATAATGTCTTCTAAGGGCAGTCCACTGTAAACCCCTATGCTGTATTTAACTGATTGATTTGACTCATATTTACTTAAAATTTTAAAAATCTGATAATATTATTGAGCATTTGGATTTTTTTGTATAGTTATGAGTCTTTAAATGTATACTTTACAAGTAAGCTGAACAATGATTCGCTTTATATGAACACAAATTACTTTTTTTAAGTAGTATTAAATCCTTGAAGTCACTCAAGATGTAACTTTGTCCAACGAGTCTAACCTTTTGTTTAGTTTTGATTTCAAATGTAATGTGTAGATTTAAAAATGTTTTAAACAAACAAGAGTATTAACATAATGTTCAAGGAAATTCAAATGGAGATGTGAGAAAATGCATGATCATCTTTCAGTTTCGTCATACAGACCCCAAATCGATGCCATCAGTTTAACCCTTGGAAGTACAATACCTGTGATATGGCTTGTGTTCAAAGTTCTGGCACAAAAAAGCACAAGAAACAAAAAGTGTTTGGAACAGTGTATAAGGTTTAGGAAAGTTTTGTTTTTTTTATATACAATTTTCACATTGTTTTGACTGTGTATTTGCTGTTTTGGGGATCTTGTGAATTTTTATTATAAATCCCAAACTTTTTTGTAAAATTTTTGTTTTGTATTTCTTGTACAATTTCAAGATTCTTGTGAAATTATGGTGTAATGTAGTGAAAAAAAAATGTAATAAAAAGAAGCTGGGGTTGTACTAAAAAATTATTTCAAGAATTGCCATTTAAAAGGTCATTTAGTAGTCCATATTTTAAAGCATAGTCAAAAATGTCTTCTAAGGGTTAACGTTTATGAGCTGGGTGACAATATTTGAAGTTGGTTCAAATAAAAAATATATTTTTCAAAATGAAAATTTATAAGCTGCGTGTAAAACTTGAGGAACACCAACCTATTCGAGTTGTGGCCCTAAACAAAAGGAATGAAATCTTAATCAAAAATGAAGTTGTGGTGGTAAGTCATACAGTCAAGCACAGCTAACTGTAAAGATAGCTAAAGACACTTATTATAATTCAACCCCCTTTTGAGACAAACAGTCATAATGAATGAAAATGGGCAGAATAATGAACGTGGCCTTTGCACCGACAGGAGCTAACCCGTGAACCACAATCTTTCTCTGTTTTATTGGTTAATGATGGGTAACATAACCTATTAATTTACACTGGGGTCAGTGGTTTGCAGAATGACTGGTTTCCCAAGGGATCCCTGCAGATATTCCAGAATACTCTGCTTGAATTTCACAGTTCAAAGAGTTCCCTTCGTGTGGAAGACAGACAGACAGACAGACAGATGAAGAGAGCCCACTGCTGTTCCTTTAGTGTACAGCAATGAATAGTTTATTTTAGATTATTGTAGATTTAAAAAAATATAAATATATTCTAAACAATTTGACATTCTGACATATGAAACCAATGTACACAATGGAAGCAAGTCAAATCATAGTATACAACTTTTTCAGTTTAATGAAAGAGTGAACAAGTGATTTGTGCGAAGGAGGGATAGCACAGGTGCAGGGAATCAAGGAAGGTGGACAAGGATTTCCGGAGAACGGGAAAGTGTTTCAATTTCATTTAATTTTAAAATAATGTAGTGGCACAATTGTTTATAAAGATTCTGTAAGATTATCTTTCTGTAAAATTATATTTTATCCATTCATTTTTGTCTACACTCTTTAATACATTCTCTAAATGTTCTGTTTATTTTTTATTTGTTATAATGTTACTTTTCCTATATGCATGTTTATTTTGCGGTCTAACTTGCATCTTGGCATGTTTGTGTGTGGTCCAGCTGATGAGTTTCTTGTGTGAGTGTTTCTGTAATTAGAAAATAATTACAGTGGGAGGTGTCTGTCTACCTCATGTGGATTGCCTCATCACTTCATATTAATGTAAAATCCTGTTGCTGCTTTACTCTCTTCTCTTACAACAAAACACACACACACAAAAAAAACATAAAACATGTTTGAAACAAGCGAAAGGAGCCTCTTATAAAGTCTTGCTCCTGGAAGTTTTATTATTTGTATGAACTGCTACTTTAAGAGCTCCCTAATTGAATCAGGGGCCTCATCAGTCCCCAGGAATGAATGAAGCATCTGTGCGCCCATCACGTCCAGTGCTGTTCGACTGATTAATTCATATGACGCCAAACGCAATGTTCTGCCTTGTTTGTCATATTATTGCAGCCAAGAGCTTGTCCTCCCGGCGTTAATTGAAGACTTTCAGGCCTGGCGTTGTTTCTTGTGATGCCTTGCGAGTGCATGACTTCAAAAGGCTTTTTTCATTATCCTGCCAGCGTTAAATTATGTTTATAATAAAAGGTAACTGTGCCCAGACTCAAAGATGCTGCCAACTAGCCAAATCTGGCTAATGAGTACAGTATCTCTCTCGCTCTCACTCTCTTCTGGCATCGGTGGCCAGAGGTTCATAATAGAAAGATAATTAGGAGAAAGGGAAATCCGCCTTGTGCTGGTTTAGTGCATTTTTAGAATAGTAAGATCACACAACTCATGACTTGAACAATAGCTGGTAAGAGGGGCTCCCAATTGCTCCGTAAACCAATTAGACAGTTTAACAGAGACCGTAATCGAGTAGCAAAGATGTCCTGTAACCCACAGTTGTATATAAAAGTCCTTTAGGGACGCGCCGAAGAGCATACTGTAGATTCTACTCTTTCTTTTCACTACTTTTCACTGATTTAGTCTTTGTAAAATAAAAGTGAAAAACTATCGTGCATTTTCTCACATTTTAATTACTTTACAATTTATGAGTCATAACTCTTGTAATGTTCTTTGAAACCAAAAATATCACAGCTAATAACCTTTTTGAAAAATACACATAATTTAAATCAAAACTAAAGAATATGTGGGTCGCGTCAATCCTACCTTATTCAAAGCAGGTTTAAGTAGATGGGTTTAAGTAGAGGTTTAAGTAGATGGGAATATTAATATATTATCAAAATATTACATTTTTGCCAATTTGGTGAGTTTAATGAGCCATACCCACGTGTAATGTCCTCTTGAATCTAAGGAAACTTTATAAATACCATAGTTAAATGAAAACTGCAGAGTTAAAGTTTGACACTGTAAGAGTTAAATAGCAGAGTTAAAGTTTGACACTGTAGGAGTTGACGTTGAGCATTAAAGAGCAGTGTTTTATGAAAACCCTTAAGCCATGCAGAGGATTTTTTTTAAACTAATTTGGGGCTTTCCCCACAGTTCCATACAAACAGCATAACATTTACTCGTGCATTAATTCCGTTAACAAAAACCTTTTTTGTTGCCATCAACCGAATTTCTCAATTGTAGGTGAACTCCCATAAATTGTCCTTTCTCTGAAACTCCCATAAAAGCCTTGTGAAGAGGGAGGCTTGGCATGTGCTTGCTAACAGTATTTCTTCTCCTCACCTGTGGAAATCAAAGGTCACCTGGACATATTGTTCTCCAACAAAGCCAATAGGAAGAATAGGAAGTCAAGCACTCGCGATGGGGTCAGAGCCACAATCCCTTCTCCTTCTCAAATAAAAGCTGGAGAGCTTAAACCTGTTACTGTCAGCTTCTCACCTGGATCACAATCTCCCTGGCCCTCCGTCGGCAAACCAATCACCTCTACCTTCTTTTTTTCCCACCATCCCCAGGCTTACCGCTAAAGTGGATGGCAAATGTTGCCTATAGAGTTACCAGGAGCTAAGCCAGGCTGGCCATCAGCACAATAGCAGCAGGTAATAACAGCAGCAGAGCCCTGAGCGCTTCCCCAGGCTTCATTTCCGAACAGCGGCTGCCATTTCACAGCTGTTAACTGCTGCCTCTCTCTTTGTTGTTATTAGAGCTAAATTAATAGATGCCTCGCGGTAATCAGCTTCCATTAGGCCTGTCACGTCGCTGCTGTCAGGACTTGGCCCGTAGAGGACAGTCAATGCTAACCCTGTCACCCACAAGCACATTAGCCAAGTCTTTAGCAATACAAGAGGAAAAAGAGGCAGTTAGTGTAGCAGCTCAAAGGCGGTCGGCATGAGAAATGCATATAGAGTGGTCTTTACTGGGCTTAATTCACCCCATCATGTTTGAAATGTGCTGTGGAATGTTCAGGGGGTCCAATAATTGATTTTCACTCTGTTTAGGGATATTGCGCAGGAGCACAGAAGGTTCCTGACATCTTCAACCTCTCAGACTAAAACAAAGCTCATGTTTCAATATCGAGTATTCAAATTAGATCTAAATTAATTTGCCAACATTCTAAAATTGTAATTTTTTTAGAAGTGCCATTTCAATCATTTACAAGAGTATCAAAATAAACTATTGTTTTGTTTCAGGATACGAATCCACTCAATGTTTTGGAGGAGGAAGGACAGAATTAAATGCTAGACACAAAGTGTACTGAGTTTGTCGAGCCACTATTATTTCTACAGCACTCTATGTGTTGCCTCAAAGAAACTCCACAGATTGAGAGGCAGATTTATTTAAATTAGTGGAGAAATAGAGTAACCAATGAAACAAAAAAGCACCGGCTTTTGATCTGTGCGTGGGAGGAGCTTTGTTCTTTGTTTTTGTTTTTTATTCTTTGGCTTTTAACTCGCCTTGAGTTTGTGTGGTCCTCTGTGTGTCTTATTAATGTATGTATTTTTATTTTTTTAATAGTTTTATTGTTTCTTATTAAGCTTAACCTTGTTTTATCTTATTAAACGTCTTAAACTCATATGTTAACTCAATTATTGTTTCTGTGCAGCTCTTTACTAACTCCTACGTTTATAAAATGTAATAAAGTGGATTGGATGGGATTGTATTGAAGCTGGAAGTACCTGGAACAAATCCCTCGCCATATGGAGAGTCCATGTAAACTCTGAAGGCTCAGTTGAGGGATGGCAGGCAACAAGGGTGCAGCATCGGATAGGATAAAATATAAACATAAAACAATTCAATTGATTTGGATTCAACAAAGTGACTAGATAGATACTACATGTACAAAACTGCAAAGCTATAAACAATATGCTCCATTTTACCTAAAATAGCACTAATAAATATATATTCCATCCGTCCATTAACCAACTGCTTATCCTGGACTTTGTTAGTGCAGCCATGTAACCATGGACACCCAGACTTTATTCTCTTTTCTAAAGAAACATCCTGAGCCACCTCACCTCAATTGTCTGTATTCACCATCCTAATTTACAACCTTTTTGGTTAGGATATTCAAAATTGGGAGTTTGTACTGTCAGTTTGTAAACCATCCCCCAGTGTTTTAAAGTTCAGTTGGGAGGAATTTTGACCAGCAATCTACTGTCAAGTGACGTGGCTTGAGCCACCACATTAGAGAGGTCAGATCTATACAGTTTTTGATCACTCAATATGAAGCAAATGTACATTTTTAGGAAGTCATTGTTGTTTTAAAGTAGATTGGGGAGCACCTTGTAAAAAAGGGTTTTATAGTGAATTTCTACTTTTAAAATGACACTGTTTTGTGGGTGGGCTCATAACGGACGTTTACAAATGTGGTCACTTTCTACACTGTTCAGGAGTAGAATCTCTGATTAAGCTCATGACCAATTACTAACAACCACAGTGTGAGTATTCTTTACCACAAATATAGAGACAGATCTATCTCTCACAACCTGACAGCAACATATTTTACTGACTAGACATTTAAAAATAATTCTTTTAAAAAGTAATTTTCAATTCATTTCAATTATCTGCGATGGACTGGCAACCTGTCCAGGGTGTACCCCCAGCCTTTCGCCCAATGTGCACTGGAGACCCCCTTGACCCCGAAAAGGATTTAGCGGTTTGAAAAGTGAATGAATGAATTTTCAATTATTTCACAGGATCAAATCTCAATTGAAATGTGAGTAATTATTTCTATTAACATTTAGATTAAAATATCGATAGAGCAATCGTCACCTGCTGTTGATTGTTCGATTGCTTTCTGGAAAATGGATCACTTTCTGTAGAGAAAAAGCTAATAACTGGCCCGTAGCAAAATAAGCACATGATAATGAATACATTAAATTTGGTTTTATAAAGGTGGATTCTGAGGCCACAGTGGGTTGAATGTTGCAGATAAACAAAGCTTGCAGATAAATGTGGCCTAAAAACAACTGAGCTGCGTTGGGAAGAATATTTTCTCAGGGAAAAAAGACGGACTTCTCTCTTGACATATATATATGAAGAATAACTTGAAGAATAACTGGGCCTCGGAGTGAAAAAGGTTGAGAACCCCTGCCTTAGACCATGTGTCTGCTTTATTCCTTAATTTGCTACAAACTGCTTGCACTGATTTTGTCCAGATGGAGTTCACCTGGAACTCTTGTTTTCCCATCACTCCCTCTGTGTACATACCTCTGTATGTATCTGAGAGTAGACCAGAGACTGACAGAGTGTTACTGATGTTTAATGGCACAATCCAACATGTGCACACAGCAACAGGGTAAGAAGCTTTCCACATTCAAGGGGAAAAATGTAACAGTTCAGTAGTGCTGCTCTCTCAGACGAATCCCTAAGGTAATAGCATCTCTCCAGAGGATTTGGGGTAATTCCAGAGGGGAGAATCACGCTGAGGTGAGTTTTCCAAGGTAGTGGTTCCTAGGGGTTCCTAGGGGTAACCTTCATGAGGCTTCATCTGGCCATCGTCAAGCAGGAGAGTATGCACCACTAGGCATAGACGAGGGAGCACATTGGCTAGGGTGCTAACAGGGGCACACAAAGTAGGTGTTAAGCCGACAGTGGAGATCACTCGCCAAATGGAACACTTGTGAAGAAACCTATAGGGTCTGGAGAGCCAGCACAGCACAGGTACGTAGGTTGAGGTAAGAATCTCATGAAGCAGACAGTGAAGAAAGCCAGCGAGGGAGTCCAGAAAGTAACCAACAACATTGACGACGGACCAGGAACTGAAGGGAGAGGTTGTTTTAACAGGGAACTTTGGAGTCGGTGATTGGAAAATGAGGTTGCAGGAGGTCTTTATTTGTGTTGTGAGCAGAGTTGCAGGCTGTAACATCTAGACCGTAATCAATGTTTATTTAATGTTATAATATTTTAAATATTTTCTCAAATGTAAAGACTGAAATTTTGATTCTTGAACTATTGTGTGGCTCGAGGTAAAATTTTCTCATTTTCCTTGGGGCAATTTTGTGACTTCACACATTTAGCTGCAAAGACAGGACAAGACTGCATGAATCAGTAGAAAATCTGTTGTTGTAGAGATGTGGTCATGTGGGTTGCCCTTCATAATCTAATTTGGAAGTCCGGAGCAGCTAAAAACTACACAGATGTTGACAGAATAAACATGAAACCAAGGCATCTCTGGGAAAAGCATGGCAAACCTTGCAGATAATTGTGAGGAAAATCAGTTTCTTTTCCAATTGAACGAGGGACGGCTCACCATTAAAAGTCTAAAAATCATTACTGACTCCATCTTGAGTTTTTAGAATTCAAAGATGCAGCAAACATGTTTACTTGTTTGCTCTTTAGATTCACATCTTCTTGGCTGAAAAGCACAGCACTCCGCTGAGAAGCATATAATGAAGTGCATTAAATCCTTGCGTCAATATTTATGGAAATACAGATGCTACTATTCAAAAGCTAGCAGGCTGACACAGTGCGTCGGTTTGTATTGTGGGTAATTACAGGAGGATTGGCTGTTGTGCTGAGGCCCTTGCTTTCGCAGCTCTGCCGATAGAAGGGATTGACTCTGGCGTTCCTCATTACGCTCACATATGGGAAACCCAGCTGTGATCTGAATTGGTGAGAGGCAGAGAGAGAATCGATTTCATTTGCAGGATTATTGAAGCCACAGAGATGCAGCTTGTATGAAACATAAAGGCTCATTTTGGAGTCCTCCACAGAGGCAGGTGAATGAAAGCTTACGGCTGTTAGCGACTTATTGTCATGCCTGGGAAAAATAAGAACATTGTGAAGTTTACTAACTTCTGGAGGTCTTCTGGTGAGCTTTGGATGGGGATTGTGTTGTAGTTTATCCAATTTGTGCAACAAGCTTGAGTTAGAATGGCTTTCAAAGTAAAAAAATTGTTTATTTTCATAAAAGTCTCCTACAAATTCATACACATTTGTTTTAATAAAAAAAAGTCTCTGCCGTTGACTTTCTAAGAACAGTTTCATATTTCCTTTTGTGATTGACTGAAGTGCATCTGACTGGTTCTGTGTGCTGAAGAGTTGACATGGAACAGTTTGTGTGTGTTTCTCAGGGGCTGGTGTTTTGATTCGGGCCCCGAGAGGCTCTAAACTCAGTCTGGGAGAATCATCACGGCACCGTTACGGAGCTTAACTCTCCATCCAGTCTAATAAAAACAGACTCAAAGCAAACAGGCTGAAATTTGCCTGGACCTGGGAGTTAAAGCTACCTGCAGGCCTTTAATAAGCTGAGGTGAGGGCTGATGTCAGCTATGAGGTGGAGCTTTTTGTTGCAAACAGCAGCATGAAAGCTTTGCTAAAGGTTCATTACCACTAAAGACACACTATGTCTTTAGCTACGCTGACACACTTAAAGATGTATAATCCATTATTTTATGTTGATTTGCTTTTAGACCCTTTGAAGGTGACTGAATGATACAGAATTATCTTTAAACTTCCTGAAACACACATGATCACACTTGTTAAGGTCTGCTTGGCTTTATTGCTACAGATGTCTGTGTTGAAGCAGGACTGAATCTGAACCCTGCCTGAAGGCCTGAAATGGCCTACCACAGATAGTTGTGTATTAATTAAGTTAATTAAGGGAAGATTGGAACTGAAAGCTGACTGTACAGGAGTGAACTTTCCTATCTTCTAGGTGGTTTTGGTTCGATGGATGGTTTTTCAGTTAAAAGTCACCTTGAAAGGTCATTTTTTTAATCTAATATATTCATACCAGTGCTTTATACCCTAGAGCAGGGGTCTCCAACCCGGTGCCCGCGGGCATCTTGTCGCCCGCGAGGACCACATGAGTTGCCCACCACTTGTTCTAAAAATAGCTCAAATAGCGCCACTTTCCAATGAGCTGAATCTAATTTAATTTGATTGCTATTCTTGTTTAAATGACACTTGCACGTAAGCTTGATGTGATAATATATAAATAAAAAAAAAAATTTTTATTATAATATATATAAATATGAACTACGACCGGGGAGAGTTGAAAGGTCACATGATGCGCTACGATGAAACAATTAAGCAGCGCAGCGAAAATGAGACGACTGACTCATAGAAAGATCATTTAATATTCGCGACGAATGCAAGGTAAAGGTTTATTTTTACCTCTGTGCAAGGAGCTTGTGTTTGTATCATTTGCGCGACGACTGGCAGTGGTGGCCAAGCGGCACAACGTGGTGAGACATTTCATGACACCATCTCAAAACTCACTCAAGAGTACAACATACTGGTAAACCGCACGCAATACCAGGCTTCCCAATAACTGAAAGAAACCGATACCAGATTTGGTTTCCAGTTCATGTTTAGTTCAATGCATTTGTAAAATGTAAAAATTGTGTATGTTACAATGTTAACAATGAAAAAAATGATCTTAGCTCACTTTTTGTATTTATATGATTTATTATTTGTACATTGGACATTGATTTCCTTGGACTCTTGTAGAAGTGATCATTTTGAAGTGTTTTGAACTTATATATATTTTTTTCAATTTAAATAACACTTGCACTAAGACAAATCATAAATATAAAGTGTTGCATATAAATATTTATTTGTTTACTACCTTGTTAATTAATTTAATTCATATTCAGTGTGATCAGTGTCTTTGCAGAGATGAATGCCCTTAATTATTAATACATTCAGAAGAGGGTATCAAAGTGGTAGCCCTTTGCATTAATCAGAACCCAGGATGTAGCTCTCGGTTTCAAAAAGGTTGGTGACCCCTGCCCTAGAGGTTTGGGGCCTTTTTGAGTGTTTTGTACTACTTTACAATTTGCTCAAATAAATTTTTTCATTACATTACACAATTATACCAAAACAAACAAGAAACTGTTCAAAAAATACAATTTTATGTTGCAAAATAAAAGTTTTGAGACCAAATCAAAATGAATAAATACTCAAAAAAGCAAAGACGAACAATGGGAAAATTTTATCAACCAACCAGGCGAACCATAGACACGCCAAGCATTTTTGTGTGCCATTATGGTTTTATTTTTATTTTGCCAGAACTTTGAAAAACACAAGCCATAACACAGGTCTCGTACTTATAAGGGTTTTCCCTTCTTTTCCTCACTAGATGGCACTTATGGCAAAAATTTGGCATCTAATAAATTAAACTGAAAGACGTTCACTGATTTCAAAACAGCCACTGTGATTGGCACATTCACCGGTGTACTCAGTATCGACACTTCTAAAAATAGCTCTTTTGAGTACCAGCGCTGAGAACATACTGGTACGCTCATGCATGAATGAATTTCTGAAAAGATTTGAAATTCATGAAAATGAATTTCATGAAGAGACATTTCTGAAAAGGCAGTTCATGTCCCCTCCAATATTTACTTCCCACATTACACGTGATGTACACAGGACTACACTGATGATGAAAAAGACTAGAACTGCATCACTCTCTTGCTTTCTACTTCTACTGTGCCTGCTCGAAGTATGGTCAGTTAAGCTGAAGTTTCTTGCTCCCTCTGTGGATCTAAGTTCATCTATTGGTTGCCGGAAGTCAAGCTAATGCATGAATGGCTATTGATGCTGTCTCTCTATTAGAGTGACGTGCACCTGCCATTCAACACAACAGACAACAGCACGGTTTTCAATGAGCTGCAGATAGCATTCTGGGTATTTGTTTTGCTTGCGTCCCGTTAGATTCACAGATTTAATAAATCTCTATGTGGTAAAATAAAAAACATAAGAAACTTCTTTAGAAGACAAACTGTGAGTTGCTCAAAGAAACACAACATTTTCTTCAAGTGCATACATAACAGGGATAAAAAAAATGCTTTTTGATTGTTTATATTTGTGATATATTTTTTTGTGCTTGAAGGCAGCAGCTAAAAAAATCACCACCTATAAGTTTGTGGGTGGAAACAGTACAATTAAACCAGAAATTAATTGTACATATATTTCAGGTGAAAAGCCGGACGCGAAGGATGCAAGAGGATTAATGGATGCTGGAGATGAAAAAGGACAAGGAGCAGAGGATGGAGGTTCCATATAAATATATTTTAGCTATTAAATGTTATTAGTCTTATAATGTAAGTGTTAAAATCAGAACTTGTGGCGTGCATGAAGAATGTTATGATCAGTTTTATATAGGGATATAATACAATTTAATAATGATTTAAATTATCATTCACGAGTTCACCTTATAGCAAGCAAAGAGTGGCGAGTACGAACGTACAAGGCAAGCTGACAAATCGCGGATGGGATATGCACTATACCCCCAGTGAGGGTGAAGCTCGGACTAAAGTCAAAGAGAGGAAGGTAGGACTGGTTTAAATAATAGAGTAAATGATTGCTTGACTGAAAGCAGCTGGCAGCATCCCATGGTTATTCCTCCTGAAACTTGTTTACCAAACATCACTTTGTTAAATGTGTAAAACAAACGTGTTCAAGTCAGAGGAGGACTCCCATATTATATTTTATGTTCGGATCTCCATGAAAAAGAAAACCATCACTTTTCCTTGTCCACTTAAAAACACTGAATCATTTTTGACCACAATGAGACCAAAGGTAAGCAAAAGTTTTACTACTTTTGAAAAATATCTTTTAAACATGTGTAAATAAAATTTTAATTTATCATTTTTGTATTAATGTGATTTTTTTTACAGAATATTTAGTACAGTGAATACTCAACTAATTTTGTTTTTCATCATTCTTTTTGTATTATTTATTTTTTATTATTTATTAGGAAATGTTAACCGTTAATCATCTCTCCCTGGACTGGGAAATATGCAAACTCTTCCACATCTGCTGTACTCCTTGAATGAGCATGAGTTTTAAACTTCATAAACATATGATCTGTGGATATTCAACCGTCTTTATCCATCTCTCAGTTTTTGAGGGGAAAAAAAGCAGTTTGCCTCCATGTCTGAGCTGGTGATTCCCAGGCAAACAGTGTGTGATATGGACGTAGCATTGATTTCACATTCTTCTGTCCAGACTGAGAGAAGCCTGTAACCTGCTCAGATTATTCTCTGGACTGGATCTTTCATGTGCTGACACTTTACTGATAGTATAGAGATGGAATTAAGCTGAAAGAAAGACCTTTGTTTGTTAAACTCAAAGATAGCTTGACATTTAGTCAAATACAAACACATGCGGTTTAAGAGGAAGTTCAAATGTTCTTTACCACTTTGAAAGCTACATAAATATCTGAAAAGTTACAATTTCTTTTAAAGAACCTCTTAATAATCGTGTACTTTTATGATGTTCCATCTCTCTGCCGTTGTTTAGTAACTGCAACAGTGTTTTCTAGGATTTCATGCTGAGAACTGTCCAAATGTTTTTGTGCATTTTGTGTTTTTGTGTATTTTTCATTTTGTGATTACATATTTTGGTTTGTTTGCAGAATGTATAATAATGGTAATTATCATATTACAATGTTTGGCTTATTTATTTTAAGTAAGTAGTATATATTTACTTAAAGCCGCATTTTGTCATATCAGTATTTTTGAAACAAAAGGAATTGACTGAATGCTGTTACAGGGGGACAATTGTCAAAGCAGCAAAAAAAAAAAAAATACCAAAAACTTTTTTTTTGTGTGTTGTGGTTCACACCAAATATGATAATATATTTGCTGCATATATATATTATTGTATGAAGGTATTGGAAAAGAAGGAACCGTGTAACAAAATGGTTTGTCATTTTTTTATTTTGTCAATCAAGAATTTTTTTCCAATTTGTAGTCACTTCCAGAATCACATTATAGCTCATACACATCATAACATCCACCAAATGCAATGTTTTCTGCATTGTCTTAATGCAGTTTCCAGATAAATATGGATGAAAGAATATATATATAAACATGTGTTTTAGCCTAGGTTTTGATATAGGTTTTCAATATATGTGACAGGCCGATTTCATATTTAAAACCAAATTAGGTGTAAATTCAACTCTCAAATGTTACATTTAACACTGGGACCATATTAGTAGTGTAAGTATAACAGTGTGGATATTGGTGTACCCACTAAAGATACAATATTGAACCACAATAAGTTTAGGTATAAAATAAATACATTTGTGTGGCTACATCATTAGAAATATAGATTTTGCAAGTTTGTTCCTCAGTATACAATTTTGAAAGCACCATCTCACCAACAATGCTTTGAGAATTTTAAGGGACATTTTTGTGTGTGTGTGCTTGCGCATCCAGATGATTGTGATTTGTGATTTGATTTCAGCAGTGGTGATTTTACAGTTGCATAGTTATCAAATACAATATTTAAATTAATAATTATAATTAGTACATAACTGATTGTAAAGCTTATTTATGCAATAAATTTATGCAAAAAGTTATTTTATTGCTTAGTATATAAAAAAAGCATTATCTTTTGCTGAAAATAAATTTGTTGAAAAGAAAACTCCAAAATATTAAGTAAAATTTAAGACTGGGCTCGATTTAGATTAGTAAATATTAGATCTATTATGTAATAAAACTTTGTAATATCTACACAAAATACTAAAGTGCTTCAGTTAGGCCGTGATGTCATCGGGACATTAACATTTTTGCATATCATTATAAGTGTCTTTATATTCCTTTCATTATATCTCCCAGTGCCCATCTGCCTGATGCATGTGTCATTGTTTGCTTTGTGTGAACCTGACTTTGCTACTAAAAGTAAATAAAAAAAGCTAATTGTTTTAGTGTATTTTAAGTTATAAATTAAAATGTAATTTAATAATAATTTGTATTGTAGTCTTTAGTACGTTTTTCTAAATGGATGTTTTTGTAGATGTCTTAATAAAATATCCAGTCCAGAATGTTTTACTTCATTATATTAATTACATCCGATTAATACAAGAAGAAAGTACTCAACAAAACATGTCAAATAATATGCTCTTTTTTGTTCATTTTAGTCAAAATTGTTTTGCAAGTTTCTATTAATTTCTCGTGTTTTAAATAAGTAAATGTTTCTTATTTTTTTCAGTGTACTTCAGTCAATAGATGATTATTTTTGTGCTTAGTTCCAAAATGTAGTTACTGTAAAAATAGGTTTCACTTTTGGCCTCTTCAAAGTCCTGTCAATGTTTTTTGAAAAAACTTGTTTTTTGCTCTGTGTCTGCACTTTTTTTCTTAAAGCACGACAAGCACATGCTTTTATTTAAAGCAAAGCACAGTAAACATATCTTCAGTGATATTAAATTAATAATGTAGATGCGCCGTTGCACATTTCATCTGTGGGGAGGGAGTGAAAGCCTTTCAAAGACGGCAACACGTTAAAAGATGAGAAATCTCCTGCTGCTCACCAAAGAGGTGGGACCATCTTTGGTTCATTCATTACATTTGACTTTGCAAAAAATATATTCGTTTTGAACCAGAAATAAATGTTCTGTTTTATAGTTTTCATGCCAATCCTTGCTTGGGGAATTTTAAAGGAATTTACAATTTGGGATTGTATATGTAGCATAATTACACACACAAAATAAATGTTGCATAAAAACAAATGTGTTTTTAGCCATTTTCTTTAAAAGCAATGCTCCTCCTCTTTCTTACCAAACTTTTAAGTGTTTCGACTCTGTTATCAATTCCCTTTTCAGCTGTTCTAATAGAACTTCTTTTGCATTCCCTACTTCTCTTCTTATCACTCCTTATGTTTTTCTTCATAAACGGTGATCTCCTCTGAAGGTCTGAAGGGAGTGTGTGCAGATCGAGGCCTGCTCTTTCTGATTCATGTCGAACACACTCGTAGGTTGTCGTGCATGGAGAATGGATTGGAGAAGCTCTGTGACACTCCTGGATCTTGATGGCGCCTCTGAAATGTCACCTCACTGATGTTTCAGAGTGCAAGATATTAAAGAGAGCGGCATTCAAAGACTTGCACTTGTTTCTGATCCACTCCCACTGTGAGTTGGAGAACACACTGATCCTCACGTTCATGTGATGCGTTAGCTCTTATCTGCTCCAGACACCCAGCGCATTCAACATCTCCAATCGAGAGCTGCTTTCATTCATGTCTTTAAAGTGGAAATCCACATATAGAGACTTGTTCTTTCTTCTTCTGGAGTCTTGAAGACATAATTAAGATATCAGAAATGGTGTATGTGCTGCTGTGTGCGATCGGAGGAATGTTTAATATTCCAGGGCTGAAGTTGAGTTAATTAAAGTTAATTACAAAGGGATTGGGGTTAGAATTCCAGGATGAAACTTGATTACATACTGTAAAACAAAATTAAAAATGTGAATTTTCAATATCTCCCTGAATGTTCTCTCTCTAGGTACCGTATTTTTCGGCTCATAAGACGCACCGGCACATAAGACGCACCCAATTTTTAAAGAGGAAAATCCAGAAAAAAAAATTCTGAACCAAATACTGTTGTAAAATATTTTATATCAACTGTGTAAAAGTTAACAGCCAAACATGTAACATGAACAGACAGTAAAAGTAACAAAAAAAAAGGCTGTAATGTTTTTCTTTGCCCCCACTCATCATTCTAAAGCCCACCATTCGTTATCACCATCACTGTTCCAGTGCAACATTGCCCCCACATTAGTAATTCCGTAATAGCCAGTAACATTGTC
>SRMA01000524.1:0-41472 GCA_007224835.1 Danionella cerebrum
TAGGAGGAGTTCGTTAAAGTACGACGTGAGCAAAAATGGCCATTTTTAGAGGTTTTTGGGAAATAGCTGACTTCCTGTCGGTTTTGGAAATGAGGTCCCATTTACTTATATTTAAGTTTTAGTACCCTACACATGCGTGGCGAATTTCATTCGCCCACGACAAACTCATAGCGCATCATAAGCTACAACGCGTTAGGTGGCGCTGTAGAGTCATTTTACGACACCCGCTTTTCGAAACACAATTAGACGTAAATTTTCGCAGGTTCTGATGTGTGTGCAAAATTCGGTGACTTTTCACGCATGTTTAGGCCCTCAAAAGTGCCCGCAAAAACACGTTAGAAGAAAAAAAATAATAATAATAATAATAATAATAATAAGAATAATAATCCTAACAGAAACAATAGGGTTCTTGCACCTACGGTGCTCGAGCCCGTTGGGCCCGAGCTCCTTCGGTGCTCGAGCCCTAATAATAATTAAAGCTGCAAGCAGCGATCAAGGGCTCGAGCACCTACGTCGCCATCGCCTCTCAGTGGCCAAATCGTTACAATGCGCTCTACGACTGATCCTTAGGTTTAAATGCTGTTCCACCTGTGATCACTTGGTGGCGCAATAACTGATGATTGGGTAAAGTTCATTTATACAGCTTTAAGAGTCAAAAATAGAATTAAAATGAAAACATACACCAAAGTGTTTCTTTCTCACCGCATTTATTATCTTATGCTGATACTAAAATTATCTTTATTTGTTTCTTACATTTTGAAATGTTGCCAGATTATCCAAAAATTGTTAGATTATCACCCTTCAAATATCTAGTTTCATAACTGTGTATTTCCCTGGGATATTATTTTTGATGAACTAAAAGGAGTGGTAAACCAACAATTATTACCCATAAATAATAGTAAAGCACACCTGATATTAACTGTTAACCAGATGATCATCGTAAGAGCTAGTTTGATATAAGCATTGCAGCATCAATCTGTAGCTCTGTTCTGAACAATCTGCAGCTTTCTAAGCTGTTTTATTTGTCGCAGTCCAAACAACTGAACAATACTCCATGCATTCATTTTTTTAAAGTAAGAGGTGAAAGAAAGAGCATTTTCTGGATACTGCAGTACCATTTGGCATGTCCTTGGTAATGCAGTCGATATGTTGTTACCATCCCTGCACATTATAGTGTTTAGAAACACACTGATAAAAACCTTGTATGGAGCTGCTGGTGTATACTTTGAAACAGGGTTGGAACCAGTACATGACACTGCCACTATATAAACAGGGACAGAAACATTATTCCATTGTGGAAATGATAGAACAATGATGGAACTGAGTCACTCTGAATAAAACTAAATGTTTACCTGCTTTTCCTTTGCATTATTGGCACCTTGTTATACTGATATATTGTTATGCTGAAATAATGGACTTTATGTTATTGTTATCACTGGTTGATCATGATCAGAATGTGCACATCTAACATGAATTTAGGTTCAATGGACATTTTAAACATGACAAAATTGTATTATGTTGTCAAATTCTGATCACGTGGAACTGATATTCACAATAAAAATCACATAGATCCATAAATAGATTTACAGGGCAAAACAAGCTGTTTCAGTTTCATTGTCTATTAGGCCCTTTATGCTTCATCACAATTATTGTGTGGTATTTATCCTATAAGTTACACACAAAACCTCAAAATAGGCATTGTGATTTCATTACAGTCTTTCTGCTTTGCTTTTTTTGCACATGGACTAAAAAGCAGCACCAGGGAGTTTATTACAAATGAATGCAAACATTTCACAAACAAATATCTTTTAAGTAGTAAGTCTAATGCAAATAAAATATAAACATCTAAAGCTTTTTACATTATATCACATCAACACATTTTTACTTTGTTTTATCCTTCTTTTTACGTTAAATGTTAATTATTCTAATGATTACGCAAATAAAATATGAACATCTGAAGTTTGTATAATGCTGTACATTTGCTGTAATGCTGTACAATATTCACTGCTGTAAGCAACTTGCATTGGACGATTGCATTCTTTTAAACTTATATTTATAATTAAACAATGTGTTACAAGTATATTTGACATCTACGCGGCATATAAGCAAAATAAAAATGAAAACGTCTTCACGAGTAAACATTTTATATGAACTCCATTGGCTTAGTCTGTGCAATCACGTGATTGAATGCGCGTTCACGTAGAGGGGAGCCGAAACTGCAGTCATAGAGGCAGTGGGTCTCAGCGAAGCACGGGAGATCAACTACTTTCAAACTCTCAGAGAGAGAGCGAGAGAGATGACAGCACCGAACTGGACGATCGCGAACGAGACACAGTCACTGTGCGCTAGTAGCGGTTGGCCACAAACTCGGAGAGAGAGTGAAACCGGAGCAGACGCGCATGTTAAATAGTCCGTCCCCGGACTCTGACTGGAGCAGCGAAACGTCAATCACTCTCAACACGCACGCACATAAAAAATAGTATAAACATAAATACAATATAAGCTCTTAAGCCCGAGAGTCCCAGGTACCGGGGACTTGCCCCCTTGTGCATTACATTTTCGCTCATAGCTCATTAGCCCTGAGAATGACCCCACACATATCACATACCGTTGTGCTCAGCGGAAACTCCTCTAAAAATCTAATTCAATTTCATATCCGTTAACCACAGCTATAAGGCCATGCAAATAAACAACAACATGTCCGGAGTATAATTCATGACCAAGTTTTTGCTCTGCCAGACTGCCACTGTTTCCCATTTTACAGCCATTCTCTTAAAGCCACAGTGACAGAACCCTACAGCCATTTTGAGGGTTTTTTGCAAAATAATTAACTTCCTTTTGATTTTGGAAAATCGCTGCAATTGACTTTTTTGTTTGTCTTGATCTGCAACATAAGTGTGGCAATTTTCAAGCATGTCCTTTAAACACAGTCCGAAATAGCAGTAAAAAACAGAAGAAAATGCTATATTGCATGCTACCATTAGGTGGCGCTACAACTGACACTGTATTTCGCTCTATGAAATCCTTCAGACGTGAACTCTTAACACGCCTGACAAATTTTAACCCGATCAGAAATTGCATTGCTGAGTTATTAACCACTTCCTGTTCATATAAAAGTTTGACTTTCGAGGACTGCCATTCGCGCATCGTAAAATGAAGTCAAAAAAGCTTCGCAATTTAACATCCCATATGCCTTGCAAAAATACTGAACAACTTTGGAGATGAACAGATGAATTCTCTAGGAGGAGTTTGTTAAAGTATGAGACATGCAAAAGTGCGATTTTAAGGGTTTTTTGCAAAATATTTAACTTCCTGTTGATTTTGGAAACTGGCAATTGACTTTTTTGTTTGTCTTGATCTGCAACATAAGTGTGGCAATTTTCAAGGATGTCCTTTAAACACAGTCTGAAATAGCAGTAAAAACAGCAGAAAATGCTATATTGCATGCTGCCATTAGGTGGCGCTATAACTGACACTGTATTTCGCTCTATGAACTCCTTCAGACATGGACTCTTAACACGCATGACGAATTTTAACCCGATCAGACATTGCATTGCTGAGTTATTAACCACTTCCTGTTCAAAGAAAAAGTCAAACTTTCGAGGACTGCCATTCGCGCATCGTAAAATGAAGTCAAAAAAGCTTCGCAATTTAACATCCCATATGCCTTGAGAGAATACTGAACAACTTTGGAGATGAACAGATGAATTCTCTAGGAGGAGTTCGTTAAAGTACAAACCCTGAAACTATGCTCAATTACATAAAATAATAAAAAATAACCGACTTCCTGTCGGTTTTGGAAACTGATTCCTATTGACTTTTTTGTTGGTCCTGATGCCCTACATACGTGTACTGATTTTCAAACATGTACTCGCAATACAGCCTGAAATACAAGTATAAAACAACAGAAAAGGGTCTATTACATGTTGGCACTAGGTGGCGCTATAACTGTCACTGTATATCGCTATTTGGTTTTGTTAAGATATGGACTCTTAACATACATAGCGAATTTGAACTGGATCGGACATTGCTTGGCCGAGTTATAACAACTTCCTGTTTACGACAAAATTTCGACTTTAGATGACCGCTGTGCGCACATAGTTTATCGAAGTCAAAAAAGCTTCGCAATTTAACATCCCATATGCCTTAAGATAGTGCTGAACGAGTTTTGAGACGAACAGATGAAATCTCTAGGAGGAGTTCGTTAAAGTACGACGTGAGCAAAAATGGCCATTTTTAGAGGTTTTTGGGAAATAGCTGACTTCCTGTCGATTTTGGAAATAAGATCCCATTTACTTATATTTAAGTTTAGGTACCCTACACATGCGTGGCGAATTTCATTTGCCTACGACAAACTCACAGCGCATCATAAGCTACAACGCGTTAGGTGGCGCTGTAGAGTCATTTTACCACACCCGCTTTCCGAAACACAATTAGACGTAAATTTTCGCAGGTTCTGATGTGTGTTCGAAATTCGGTGACTTTTCATGCATGTTTAGGCCCTCAAAAGTGCCCGCAAAAACACGTTACAAAAATAAGAATAATAATAATAATAATAATAATAATAATAATAATAATAATAATAATAATAATAATAATAATCCTAACAGAAACAATAGGGTTCTTGCACCTACGGTGCTCGAGCCCGTTGGGCCCGAGCTCCTTCGGTGCTCGAGCCCTAATAATAATAATAATTAAAGCTGCAAGCAGCGATCAAGGGCTCGAGCACCTACGTCGCCATCGCCTCGGGTGGCCAATTGGTTACAATGCGCTCTACGACCGATCCTTAGTTAGAATACGTATTCAAGCGAGAACTGTTCAAATTACCTAATGACACAGGCAACTCAAGTAAAAAAATCCCTTCTCAAAGCGTCATGACCCCCAGGTGGTGCTAACGAGTCTAAATATTTATGAGTTGAAATATTTTTTTGGGACTGTTTTGGCCAATATTCTGGGAACCTGTCAAAATTGGTAAAAATGCTGTTCCACCTGTGATCACTTGGTGGCGCTATAACCGATGATTAATGCTGTAGATGTGTTAGACAGGGACTTTTAGTATACTTGGTACATTTGGGATCGATCAGACATTGTATGGCTGAGTTATAATAACTTCCTGTTTATGGCGAAACGTCAAATTTCGATGACTGGTGTACGTACATCGTTTATCAAAGCAATAAAAGCTTCGGAATTTAACATCCCACATACCTTAAGAGAAGATTTTTGGAGTTTGAAAGTGAGCAGATAAAATATCTTAGGAGGAGTTCGTTGATTTAATAATAAGACTAAATAAAACCATCTTGCTTGGAAGTAATTATAATATATATAATATAATATAATATGCGTGATTGGACTGGTGCTGTGTCATGAGAAAGAAGCTTCGTGACATGGATTTTATTTGAAGGTTGACTCCATTTTTTATTTGAAAACAAGAACATAACATGAATCATGGAAATCACGAGAGTTCTAAACAAGGCTTTAATGAAACCATCAGCTGGGCTCTAGAGAAACCCTTTAATATATTCGTCCAGTGCTTCCAGGCAGAGCAGGACCTCCCAAGAGACTCCTATTCTCACAACCTTCAGTAATGGACCTTCGTTCATCAGTGAAGTGCACAGCCATGAACACCTCCACCAAACAGTTCCATGCTACAACAATCCCAGTATCCGAGACAATCTTGGAATCTCAGGAAATACCAGCAATGAAGCTGCTGCTGCTGATGATGATGATGACCGGGTTGGAGTCTCCACCGTCAATCTCAAAGGAGAGAAGACAAACATTTAGTTGCAGAACTGATTGCAGATCCACGACAGCAAATGTGTTTGTACTACACTGGTGTCTTCAACATCATTACTGCTTAAACTTTCTAACTTTACCTGTATTTAGCATTTGCTCTGATTTACTTGTTTCATCATCAGTATTACATTCAATCCACTGTTTAACAAGTTTTATTATTCAAACTCTAGCAATAAAAAAAACCCTAACATTTACATATGCACTGTTTTAACTGTACTACAGTGAAGAAGGTTAACATTTCTTTGTAATTCTGATATTGCTGTGCAATATATATTCCCCACAAGTACAACTATAAGTTATATTTTACTTTAATATATGAGTATACTGTAATAAAAACTAAAGCAAACCACAGTTTATTGCTTCACTAGAACCAAGTTAATCTATAGTTAATTTAAGATTACTTAGAAATACAACAATATACTGTATAAATCTGAAATTTCTAAATTAAACAAATACAGTAATTACATTATATGATTACAGCATTTTTAACATGTTGTTTTAATTGTTAAAAACGAAAGTTATTTATCTTTTATTAAAGTCCCGTCCGTTCGTTAGGTTAGGAGGTTCTTGGTCATTATTTACACAGAATTTATCATGAATACTGACCAGAGACAGACGCGCGGGTTTCCTGCTGGAGCTGCCCGTGCAACAGGTCAGGGAGGTGGGGTTGGATCAGTCGAAGCTCCCGCTGAACGCCACTGGGGTTCAAACTGAAGCTCCTGTGGAAATGTAGGTGAACCACGCCGAGCAGGGTTCCTCTTTGTAGGATTCTAAGCTCCTAGCCACAGCCCTGAACACGTTTTTGATGTTGTGGAGCGTTTTAAAGCTTGGTGGTGCAGATAGAAACTTAACAATCCCGTCCACCATTTTCCAAACCAATGCTGCGCCTCTGTAGCTTCTCCCACAAATCCGCGCATTCCAGTCAACACCTGAATGTCTTGCGTGCATTCAGCTGCTCTGCCGATCAAACACAAAGTAAACACGCGTGCATTCACTCGCGAGTTGCGCTTTATTTCCGCGCGAACCGCGTTCGATGCGAACGTACCTTTAAGCCCGAGAATCCCAGGTACCGGGGACTTGCCCCCTTGTGCAATACATTTCCGCTCATAGTTCACTAACCCTGAGAATGACCCACACATATCACATACCGTTGTGCTCAGCGAAAACTCCTCTAAAAATCTAATTCAATTTCATATCCGTTCACCACAGCTCTAACGCCATGCAAATAAACAATAACATGTCCGGAGTATAATTCATGACCAAGTTTTTGTTTTGTGCTCTCTTAAAGCCACAGTATTCCCTGGCCCCTGCGGGGTTTCCCCTTAAAGCAGGGTTGCTAGGTCCCAGAAATATTTCCAGCCCAATGACAACTCAAAATCCGCCCAAATGGAATGAAAGCTAGCCCAATTTTTCAGTGTCCAATCAGATTAGACAACGGCTGGATTCCCACAAAGGGCCTTAAAAATTTATATAAGTTTAAGTTTAAAGTATTGGCCTTTTGTCTAACCCAAATTCTTAATATCACACATTGTGCTTTTTTTTAATACACAATCTCATACAATAAAGGTCAAATAAGAACATGTGTTCTCTGAATTTTTTTTTGACCCTAGTCAGAAGTACCTACTTGTACTTGTTCATCCACAGACAACCGAACCGACGCTTCTGACTACAACGCTCTCAAGGAGTGACGTGATGATGATGATGCTTGATGGGTTATGTCAAAAGCACATGTGGCGCGCGCGCCTATTTGCGTCTCGCAAGAAGCAGCGTTTGTTGCCAAGTATTCATTCCCCGGGATCAACACCCACTAATAAAAGGTTCCCTTTTATCTTTGTCCACAATTATTATTTATTATTATTATTTATTTTTTTGTGGCCGCCGTACATTATAAATGTAGCCCAAAAAAACGCAACCCGCAACTCCGTATTTTTTCCCGCAACTCCTTTTCTAAAATAGCCCAATTGTGCGGGAAAACCGCTACCCTGGCAACCATGCCTTAAAGCGCCAGAACCCTACAGCCATTTTAAGGGTTTTTTGCAAAATAATTAACTTCCTTTTGATTTTGGAAAATCGCTGCAATTGACTTTTTTGTTTGTCTTGATCTGTAACATAAGTGTGGCAATTTTCAAGCATGTCCTTAAAACACAGTCTGAAATAGCAGTAAAAAACAGAAGAAAATGCTATATTGCATGCTGCCATTAGGTGGCGCTATAACTGACACTGTATTTCGCTCTATGAAATCCTTCAGACGTGGACTCTTAACACGCTTGACAAATTTTAACCCGATCAGAAATTGCATTGTTGAGTTATTAACCACTTCCTGTTCATATAAAAAGTTTGACTTTCGAGGACTGCCATTCGCGCATCGTAAAATGAAGTCAAAAAATCTTCGCAATTTAACATCCCATATGCCTTGCGAAAATACTGAACAACTTTGGAGATGAACAGATGAATTCTCTAGGAGGAGTTTATTAAAGTAAGAGACATGGAAAAGTGCTATTTTAAGGGTTTTTTGCAAAATATTTAACTTCCTGTTGATTTTGGAAAATCGATGCAATTGACTTTTTTGTTTGTCTTGATCTGCAACATAAGTGTGGCAATTTTCAAGGATGTCCTTTAAACACAGTCTGAAATAGCAGTAAAAAACAGCAGAAATTGCTATATTGCATGCTGCCATTAGGTAGCGCTATAACTGACACTGTATTGCGCTCTATGAAATCCTTCAGACATGGACTCTTAACACGCATGACGAATTTTAACCTGATCAGACATTGCATTGTTGAGTTATTAACCACTTCCTGTTCAAAGAAAAAGTTCGACTTTCGAGGACTGCCATTCGCGCATCGTAAAATGAAGTCAAAAAAGCTTCGCAATTTAACATCCCATATGCCTTGAGAGTATACTGAACAACTTTGAAGATGAACAGATGAATTCTCTAGGAGGAGTTCGTTAAAGTACAAAGCCTGAAACTGTGCTCAATTTCATACAATAGTAAAAAATAACCGACTTCCTGTCGGTTTTGGAAACTGAATCCTATTGACTTTTTTGTTGGTCCTGATCCCTTACATAAGTGTACTGATTTTCAAACATGTACTCGCAATACAGCCTGAAATACAAGTATAAAACAACAGAAAAGGGTCTATTACATGTTGCCACTAGGTGGCGCTATAACTGACACTGTATATTGCTATTTGCATTTGTTAAGATATTCACTCTTAACCTACATGGCGAATTTTAACTGGATCGGACATTGCTTGGCCGAGTTATAACAACTTCCTGTTTACGACAAAATTTCGACTTTGGATGACCGCTGTGCGCACATAGTTTATCGAAGTCAAAAAAGCTTCGCAATTTAACATCCCATATGCCTTAAGATAGTGCTGAACGAGTTTTGAGACGAACAGATGAAATCTCTAGGAGGAGTTCGTTAAAGTACGACGTGAGCAAAAATGGCTATTTTAGAGGTTTTTGGGAAATAGCTGACTTCCTGTCGATTTTGGAAATGAGATCCCATTTACTTATATTTAAGTTTTAGTACCCTACACATGCGTGGCGAATTTCATTCGCCTACGACAAACTCATAGCGCATCATAAGCTACAACGCGTTAGGTGGCGCTGTAGAGTCATTTTACCACACCCGCTTTTCGAAACACAATTAGACGTAAATTTTCGCAGGTTCTGAAGTGTGTGCAAAATTCGGTGACTTTTCACGCATGTTTAGGCCCTCAAAAGTGCCCGCAAAAACACGTTACAAAAATAAGAATAATTAAAGCTGCAAGCAGCGATCAAGGGCTCGAGCACCTCCGTCGCCATCGCCTCTCGGTGGCCAAGTAGTTACAATGCGCTCTACGACCGATCCTTAGTTAGAAGACGTATTCAAGCGTGATCTGTTCAACTAACCTAATGATACAGGCAACTCAAGTAAAAAAAAACCCATCTCAAAGCATCATGACCCTCAGGTGGCGCTAACGAATCTAAATATTTATGAGTTGAAATATTTTTTGGGACTGTTTTGGCCAATATTCTGGTAACCTGTCAAAATTGGTAAAAATGCAGTTTTAAATGCTGTTCCACCTGTGATCACTTGGTGGCGCTATAACCGATGAATAATGTTGTAGATGTATTCAGACAGGGACTTTTCGTATAGTTGGTACATTTGGGATCCATCAGACATTGTATGGCTGAGTAATAATAACTTCCTGTTTATGGCGAAATGTCAAATTTCAATGGCTGGTGTACGTACACCGTTTATCAAAGTTATAAAAGCTTCGCAATTTAACATCCAACGTACCTTAAGAGAAGATTTCTGGAGTTTAAAGGTGAGCAGATAAAATCTCTAGGAGGAGTTCGTTGAAGTATGAGACATGGAAAAGTGCCATTTTAAGGGTTTTTTGCTAAATAATTAACTTCCTGTTGATTTTGGAAACTCGCTCCAATTGAATTTTTTTGTTTGTCTTGATCTTTAACATGAGTGTGGCAATTTTCAAGCATGTCCTTTAAACACAGTCTGAAATAGCAGTAAAAACAGCAGAAAATACTATATTGCATGCTGCCATTAGGTGGCGCTATAACTGACACTGTATATCGCTCTATGAAATCCTTCAGACATGGACTTAACACGCGTGACGAATTTTAACCTGATCAGACATTGCATTGCTGAGTTATTAACCACTTCCTGTTCATTGAAAAAGTTCGACTTTTGAGGACTGCCATTCGCGCATCGTAAAATGAAGTCAAAAAAGCTTCGCAATTTAACACCCCATATGCCTTGAGAGAATACTGAACAACTTTGAAGATGAACAGATGAATTTTCTAGGAGGAGTTCGTTAAAATACAAAGCCTGAAACTATGCTCAATTTCATACAATAGTAAAAAATAACCGACTTCCTGTCGGTTTGGGAAACTGAATCCTATTGACTTTTTTGTTGGTCCTGATCCCTTACATAAGTGTACTGATTTTCAAACATGTACTCGCAATACAGCCTGAAATACAGGTATAAAACAACAGAAAAGGGTCTATTACATGTTGCCACTAGGTGGCGCTATAACTGACACTGTATATCGCTATTTGCATTTGTTAAGATATTCACTCTTAACCTACATGGCGAATTTGAACTGGATCGGACATTGCTTGGCCGAGTTATAACAACTTCCCGTTTACGACAAAATTTCGACTTTGGATGACCGCTGTGCGCACATAGTTTATCGAAGTCAAAAAAGCTTCGCAATTTAACATCCCATATGCCTCAAGATAGTGCTGAACGAGTTTTGAGACGAACAGATGAAATCTCTAGGAGGAGTTCGTTAAAGTACGACGTGAGCAAAAATGGCTATTTTTAGAGGTTTTGGGAAATAGCTGACTTCCTGTCGATTTTGGAAATGAGATCCCATTTACTTATATTTAAGTTTTAGTACCCTACACATGCGTGGCGAATTTCATTCACCTACGACAAACCCATAGCGCATCATAAGCTACAACGCGTTAGGTGGCGCTGTAGAGTCATTTTACCACACCCGCTTTTCGAACCACAAATAGACGCAAATTTACGCAGGTTCTGATGTGTGTGCAAAATTTGGTGACTTTTTACGCATGTTTAGGCCCTCAAAAGTGCCCGCAAAAACACGTTAGAAGAAAAAGAATACTAATTAAAGCTGCAAGCAGCGATCAAGGGCTCGAGCACCTACGTCGCCATCGCCTCGGGTGGCCAATTGGTTACAATGCGCTCTACGACCGTTCCGTAGTTAGAATACGTATTCAAGCGAGAACTGTTCAAATTACCTAATGACACAGGCAACTCAAGCAAAAAAATCCCTTCTCAAAGCGTCATGACCCCCAGGTGGTGCTAACGAGTCTAAATATTTATGAGTTGAAATATTTTTTGGGACTGTTTTGGCCAATATTCTGGGAACCTGTCAAAATTGGTAAAATGCTGTTCCACCTGTGATCACTTGGTGGCGCTATAACCGATGATTAATGTTGTAGATGTGTTAGACAGGGACTTTTAGTATACTTGGTACATTTGGGATCGATCAGACATTGCATGGCTGAGTTATAATAACTTCCTGTTTATGGCGAAACGTCAAATTTCGATGACTGGTGTACATACATCGTTTATCAAAGTAATAAAAGCTTCGCAATTTAACATCCCACATACCTTAAGAGAAGATTTCTGGAGTTTGAAAGTGAGCAGATAAAATATCTTAGGAGGAGTTCGCTGATTTAATAATAAGACTAAATAAAACTATCTTGCTTGGAAGTAATTATAATATATATAATATAATATAATATAATATGTGTGATTGGACTGGTGCTGTGTCATGAGAAAGAAGCTTCGTGACATGGATTTTATTTGAAGGTTGACTCCATTTTTTATTTGAAAACAAGAACATAACATGAATCATGGAAATCACGAGAGTTCGAAACAAGGCTTTAATGAAACCATCAGCTGGGCTCTAGAGAAACCCTTTAATATATTCGTCTAGTGCTTCCAGGCAGAGCAGGACCTCCAAAGAGACTCCTATTCTCACAACCTTCAGTAATGGACCTTCGCTCATCAGTGAAGTGCACAGCCATGAACACCTCCACCAAACAGTTCCATGCTACAACAGTCCCAGTATCCGAGACAATCTTGGAATCTCAGGAAATACCAGCAATGAAGCTGCTGCTGCTGATGATGATGATGATAATGATGATGACCAGGTTGGAGTCTCCACCGTCAATCTCAAAGGAGAGAAGACAAACATTTAGTTGCAGAACTGATTGCAGATCCACGCCAGCAAATGTGTTTGTACTACACTGGTGTCTTCAACATCATCATTACTGTTTAAACTTTCTAAATTTACCTGTATTTAGCATTTGCTCTGATTTACTTGTTTCACCATCAGTATTACATTCAATCCACTGTTTAACAAGTTTTATTATTCAAACTCTAGCAATAAAAAACCCTAACATTTACATATGCACTGTTTTAACTGTATTACAGTGAAGAAGGTTAACATTTCTTTGTAATTCTGATATTGCTGTGGAATATATATTCCCCACAAGTACAACTATAAGTCATATTTTACTTTAATATATGAGTATACTGTAATAAAAACTAAAGCAAACCACAGTTTATTGCTTCACTAGAACCAAGTTAATCTATAGTTAATTCAAGATTACTTAGAAATACAACAATATACTGTATAAATCTGAAATTTCTAAATTAAACAAATACAGTAATTACATTATATGATTACAGTATTTTTAACATGTTGCTTTAATTGTTAAAAACGAAAGTTATTTATCTTTTTATTAAAGTCCCGTCCGCTCGTTAGGTTAGGAGGTTCTTGGTCATTATTTACACAGAATTTATCATGAATACTGACCAGAGACAGACGCGCGGGTTTCCTGCTGGAGCTGCCCGTGCAACAGGTCAGGAGGTGGGGTTGGATCAGTCGAAGCTCCCGCTGAACGCGACTGGGGTTCAAACTGAAGCTCCTATGGAAATGTAGGTGAACCACGCCGAGCAGGGTTCCTCTTTGTAGGATTCTAAGCTCCTAGCCACAGCCCTGAACACGCTTTTGATGTTGTGGAGCAATTTAAAGCTTGGTGGTGCAGATAGAAACTTAACAATCCCGTCCGCCATTTTCCATTCTCCCACAGATCCGCGCATTCCAGTCAACACCTGAATGTCTTGCGTGCATTCAGCGGCTCTGCCGATCAAACACAAAGTAAACACGCGTGCATTCACTCGCGAGTTGCGCTTTATTTCCGCGCGAACCGGAGAATCCCAGGTACCGGGGACTTGCCCCCTTGTGCAATACATTTCCGCTCATAGTTCACTAACCCTGAGAATGACCCTACACATATCACATACCGTTGTGCTCAGCGAAAACTCCTCTAAAAATCGAATTCAATTTCATATCCGTTAACCACAGCTCTAACGCCATGCAAATAAACAACAACATGTCCCGAGTATAATTCATGACCAAGTTTTTGTTTTGTGCTCTCTTAAAGCCACAGTATTCCCTGGCCCCTGCGGGGTTTCCCCTTAAAGCAGGGTTGCCAGGTCCCAGAAATATTTACAGCCCAATGACAACTCAAAATCCGCCCAAATGGAATGAAAACTAGCCCAATTTTTCAGTGTCCAATCAGATTAGACAACGGCTGGATTCCCACAAAGGGCCTTAAAAAATTTATATAAGTTTAAGTTTAAAGTATTGGCCTTTTGTCTAACCCAAATTCTTAATATCACACATTGTGCTTTTTTAATACACAATCTCATACAATAAAGGTCAAATAAGAACATGTGCTCTCTGAATTTTTTTTGACCCTAGTCAGAAGTGCCTACTTGTACTTGTTCATCCACAGACAACCGAACCGACGCTTCTGACTACAACGCTCTCCAGGAGTGACGCGATGATGATGATGCTTGATTGGTTATGTCAACAGCACATGTGGCGCGCGCGCCTATTTGCGTCTCGCAAGAAGCAGCGTTTGTTGCCAAGTATTCATTCCCGGGGATCAACACCCACTAATAAAAGGTTCCCTTTTATCTTTGTCCAAAATTTTTTTTTATTATTATTATTTATTTTTTTTGTGGCCGCGGTACATTATAAATGTAGCCCAAAAAAACGCAACCCGCAACTCCGTATTTTTTCCCGCAACTCCTTTTCTAAAATAGCCCAATTGTGGGGAAAACCGCTACCCTGGCAACCATGCCTTAAAGCGACAGAACCCTACAGCCATTTTAAGGGTTTTTTGCAAAATATTTAACTTCCTGTTGATTTTGGAAACTCGCTCCAATTGACTTTTTTGTTTGTCTTGATCTGTAACACAAGTGTGGCAATTTTTCAAGCATGTCCTTTAAACACAGTCTGAAATAGCAGTAAAAAACAGCAGAAAATGCTATATTGCATGCTGCCATTAGGTGGCGCTATAGCTGACACTGTATTTCGCTCTATGAAATCCTTCAGACGTGGACTCTTAACCCGCTTGACAAATTTTAACCCGATCAGAAATTGCATTGCTGAGTTATTAACCACTTCCTGTTCATATGAAAAGTTTGACTTTCGAGGACTGCCATTCGCGCATCGTAAAATGAAGTCAAAAAATCTTCGCAATGTAACATCCCATATGCCTTGCGAAAATACTGAACAACTTTGGAGATGAACAGATGAATTCTCTAGGAGGAGTTTGTTAAAGTGTGAGATATGGAAAAGTGCCATTTTAAGGGTTTTTTGCAAAATATTTAACTTCCTGTTGATTTTGGAAAATCGATGCAATTGACTTTTTTGTTTGTCTTGGTCTGCAGCATAAGTGTGGCAATTTTCAAGGATGTCCTTTAAACACAGTCTGAAATAGCAGTAAAAAACAGCAGAAATTGCTATATTGCATGCTGCCATTAGGTAGCGCTATAACTGGCACTGTATTGCGCTCTATGAAATCCTTCAGACATGGACTCTTAACACGCATGACAAATTTTAACCTGATCAGACATTGCATTGCTGAGTTATTAACCACTTCCTGTTCAAAGAAAAAGTTCGACTTTCGAGGACTGCCATTCGCGCATCGTAAAATGAAGTCAAAAAAGCATCGCAATTTAACATCCCATATGCCTTGAGAGAATACTGAACAACTTTGAAGATGAACAGATGAATTCTCTAGGAGGAGTTCGTTAAAGTACGAAGCCTGAAACTGTGCTCAATTTCATACAATAGTAAAAAATAACCGACTTCCTGTCAGTTTTGGAACCTGAATCCTATTGACTTTTTTGTTGGTCCTGATCCCTTACATAAGTGTAGTGATTTTCAAACATGTACTCGCAATACAGCCTGAAATACAAGTATAAAACAACAGAAAGGGGTCTATTACATGTTGCCACTAGGTGGCGCTATAACTGACACTGTATATTGCTATTTGCATTTGTTAAGATATTCACTCTTAACCTACATGGCGAATTTGAACTGGATCGGACATTGCTTGGCGAGTTATAACAACTTCCTGTTTACGACAAAATTTCGACTTTGGATGACCGCTGTGCGTACATAGTTTATCGAAGTCAAAAAAGCTTCGCAATTTAACATCCCATATGCCTTAAGAGAGTGCTGAACGAGTTTGGAGATGAACAGATGAAATCTCTAGGAGGAGTTCGTTAAAGTACGACGTGAGCAAAAATGGCTATTTTTAGAGGTTTTTGGGAAATAGCTGACTTCCTGTCGATTTTGGAAATGAGATACCATTTACTTATATTTAAGTTTTAGTACCCTACACATGCGTGGCGAATTTCATTCACCTACGACAAACTCATAGCGCATCATAAGCTACAACGCGTTAGGTGGCGCTGTAGAGTCATTTTACCACAACCGCTTTTCGAAACACAATTAGGCGTAAATTTTCGCAGGTTCTGATGTGTGTGCAAAATTCGGTGACTTTTCACGCATGTTTAGGCCCTCAAAAGTGCCCGCAAAAACACGTTAGAAGAAAAAAAATAATAATAATAATAATAATAAGAATAATAATAATAATAATCCTAACAGAAACAATAGGGTTCTTGCACCTACGGTGCTCGAGCCCGTTGGGCCCGAGCTCCTTCGGTGCTCGAGCCCTAATAATCCTAACAGAAACAATAGGGTTCTTGCACCTCCGGTGCTCGAGCCCTAATAATAATAATAATAAGAATAATAATCCTAACAGAAACAATAGGGTTCTTGCACCTCCGGTGCTCGAGCCCGTTGGGCCCGAGCTCCTTCGGTGCCCGAGCCCTAATTAAAGCTGCAAGCAGCGATCAAGGGCTCGAGCACCTACGTCGCCATGGCCTCTCGGTGGCCAATTCGTTTCAATGCGCTCTACGACCGATCCTTAGTTAGAAGACGTATTCAAGCGAGATCTGTTCAACTAACCTAATGATACAGGCAACTCAAGTAAAAAAAAACCCATCTCAAAGCATCATGACCCTCAGGTGGCGCTAACGAATCTAAATATTTATGAGTTGAAATATTTTTTGGGACTGTTTTGGCCAATATTCTGGTAACCTGTCAAAATTGGTAAAAATGCAGTTTTAAATGCTGTTCCACCTGTGATCACTTGGTGGCGCTATAACCGATGAATAATGTTGTAGATGTATTCAGACAGGGACTTTTAGTATAGTTGGTACATTTGGGATCCATCAGACATTGTATGGCTGAGTAATAATAACTTCCTGTTTATGGCGAAATGTCAAATTTCAATGGCTGGTGTACGTACACCGTTTATCAAAGTTATAAAAGCTTCGCAATTTAACATCCAACGTACCTTAAGAGAAGATTTCTGGAGTTTGAAGGTGAGCAGATAAAATCTCTAGGAGGAGTTCGTTGAAGTAGGAGACAAGAAAAAGTGCCATTTTAAAGTTTTTTTGCTAAATAATTAACTTCCTGTTGATTTTGGAAACTCGCTCCAATTGACTTTTTTGTTTGTCTTGATCTGCAACATAAGTGTGGCAATTTTCAAGCATGTCCTTTAAACACAGTCCGAAATAGCAGTAAAAAACAGAAGAAAATGCTATATTGCATGCTACCATTAGGTGGCGCTACAACTGACACTGTATTTCGCTCTATGAAATCCTTCAGACGTGAACTCTTAACACGCCTGACAAATTTTAACCCGATCAGAAATTGCATTGCTGAGTTATTAACCACTTCCTGTTCATATAAAAAGTTTGACTTTCGAGGACTGCCATTCGCGCATCGTAAAATGAAGTGAAAAAAGCTTCGCAATTTAACATCCCATATGCCTTGAGAGAATACTGAACAACTTTGGAGATGAACGGATAAATTCTCTAGGAGGAGTTCGTTAAAGTACAAAGCCTGAAACTATACTCAATTTCATACAAAAGTAAAAAATAACCGACTTCCTGTCGGTTTTGGAAACTGAATCCTATTGACTTTTTTGTTGGTCGTGATCCCCTACATAAGTGTAGTGATTTTCAAACATATACTCGCAATACAGCCTGAAATACAAGTATAAAACAACAGAAAAGGGTCTATTACATGTTGCCACAAGGTGGCGCTATAACTGACACTGTATATTGCTATTTGCATTTGTTAAGATATTCACTCTTAACCTACATGGCGAATTTGAACTGGATCGGACATTGCTTGGCCGAGTTATAACAACTTCCTGTTTACGACAAAATTTCGACTTTGGATGACCGCTGTGCGCACATAGTTTATCGAAGTCAAAAAAGCTTCGCAATTTAACATCCCATATGCCTTAAGATAGTGCTGAACGAGTTTTGAGACGAACAGATGAAATCTCTAGGAGGAGTTCGTTAAAGTACGACGTGAGCAAAAATGGCCATTTTTAGAGGTTTTTGGGAAATAGCTGACTTCCTGTCGATTTTGGAAATGAGATCCCATTTACTTATATTTAAGTTTTAGTACCCTACACATGCGTGGCGAATTTCATTCACCTACGACAAACTCATAGCGCATCATAAGCTACAACGCGTTAGGTGGCGCTGTAGAGTCATTTTACCACAACCGCTTTTCGAAACACAATTAGACGTAAATTTTCGCAGGTTCTGATGTGTGTGCAAAATTCGGTGACTTTTCACGCATGTTTAGGCCCTCAAAAGTGCCCGCAAAAACACGTTAGAAGAAAAAGAATAATAATAATTAAAGCTGCAAGCGGCGATCAAGGGCTCGAGCACCTACGTCGCCATCGCCTCTCAGTGGCCAAATCGTTACAATGCGCTCTACGACTGATCCTTAGTTTTAAATGCTGTTCCACCTGTGATCACTTGGTGGCGCAATAACTGATGATTGGGTAAAGTTCATTTTTACAGCTTTAAGAGTCAAAAATAGAATTAAAATGAAAACATACACCAAAGCGTTTCTTTCTCACCGCATTTATTATCTTATGCTATAATTATCTTTATTTGTTTCTTACATTTTGAAATGTTGCCAGATTATCCAAGAATTGTTAGATTATCACCCTTCAAATATCTAGTTTCATAACTGTATTTCCCTGGGATATTATTTTTGATGAACTAAAACGAGTGCTAAACCAACAATTAATACCCATAAATAATAGTAAAGCACACCTGATATTAACTGTTAACCAGATGATCATCGTAAGAGCTAGTTTGATATAAGCATTGCAGCATCAATCTGTAGCTCTGTTCAGAACAATCTGCAGCTTTCTAAGCTGTGTTTTATTTGTCGCAGTCCAAACAACTGAACAATACTCCATGCATACATTTTTTTAAAGTAGGAGGTAAAAAAAAGAACATTTTCTGGATACTGCAGTACCATTTGGCATGTCCTTGGTAATGCAGTCGATATGTTGGTACCATCCCTGCACATTATAGTGTTTAGAAACACACTGATAAAAACCTTGTATGGAACTGCTGGTGTATACTTTGAAACAGGGTTGGAACAAGTACAGGACTGGCCTTATATAAACAGCGACAGAAACATTATTCCATTGTGGAAATGATAGAACAATGATGGAACTGAGTCACTCTGAATAAAGCTAAATGTTTACCTGCCTTTCCTTTGCATTATTGGCACCTTGTTATACTGATATATTGTTATGCTGAAATAATGGACTTTATGTTATTGTTATCACCGGTTGAGCATGATCAGAATGTGCACATCTAACATGAATTTAGGTTCAATGGACATTTTAAACATGATAAAATTGTATTAGGTTGTCAAATTCTGATCACGTGGAACACATATTCACAATAAAAATCACATAGATCCATAAATGGATTTACAGGGCAAAACAAGCTGTTTCAGTTTCATTGTCTATTAGGCCCTTTATGTTTCATCACAATTAATGTGTGGTATTTATCCTATAAGTTACACACAAAACCTCAAAATAGGCATTGTGATTTCATTACAGTCTTTCTGCTTTGCTTTTTTTGCACATGGACTAAAAAGCAGCACCAGGGAGTTTATTACAAATGAATGAAAACAACATTTCACAAACAAATATCTTTTAAGTAGTCAGTCTAATGCAAATAAAATATAAACATCTAGAGCTTTTTATATTATATCATATCAACAAATTTTTACTTGTTTTTATCCTTCTTTTTACGTTAAATGTTAATTATTCTAATGAATCCGCAAATAAAATATAAACATCTGAAGTTTGTGTAATGCTGTACATTCATAAATTACAATATTCACTGCTGTGAGCAACTTGCATTGGGCGATTGCATTCTTTTAAACCTATATTTATAATTAAACAATGTGTTACAAGCAAATTTGACATCTACGCGGCATATAAGCAAAATAAAAATGAAAACGTCTTCACGAGTAAATATTTTATTGGAACTCTATTGGCTTAGTCTGTGCAATCACGTGATTGAATGCGCGTTCACGCAGAGGTGAGCCGAAAGATGGCACAATGGCAGCAGCGCCGCAGGACTCAGTGAAGCACGGGAGATCAACTACTTTCAAACTCTCAGAGAGAGAGCGAGAGAGATGATAGCACCGAACTGGACGATCGCGAACGAGACACAGTGGCTGTGCGCTAGTAGCGGTTGGCCACGAACTCAGAGAGAAAGTGAAACCGGAGCAGACGCGCATGGTAAATAGTCTGCCCCCGGACTCTGATTGAAGCAGCGAAACGTCAATCACTCTCAACACGCACGCACATAAAAATAGTATAATACAAATCAACATAAATATAATATACGGTAACCTCTTAAGCCCGAGAATCCCAGGTACCGGGGACTTGCCCCCTTGCGCATTACATTTTCGCTCATAGCTCACTAACCCTGAGAATGACCCACACATATTACATACCGTTGTGCTCAGCGGAAACTCCTCTAAAAATCTAATTCAATTTCATATCCGTTAACCACAGTTCTAACGCCAAGCAAATAAACAACAGCATGTCCGGAGTATAATTCATGACCAAGTTTTTGTTTCTGTGCACTATTAATTCTCAATACAAGTTCTCTGCTCTGCCAGACTTGCTACTCTTTTCCCAATCCCATTCGACTGCCACTCCTCTTAAAGCCACAGTACACCCCCTGTGTACTGTGCACAGTACACCCCATGTGTATTGTTTCCATTAAAGCGACAGAACCCTACAGCCATTTTAAAGGTTTTTTGGAAAATAATTAACTTCCTTTTGATTTTGGAAAATGGCTGCAATTTACTTTTTTGTTTGTCTTGATCTGTAACATAAGTGTGGCAATTTTCAAGCATGTCCTTTAAACACAGTCTGAAATAGCAGTAAAAAACAGAAGAAAATGCTATATTGCATGCTGCCATTAGGTGGCGCTATAACTGACACTAAATTTCGCTATATGAATTCTTTCAGACGTGGACTCTTAACACGCGTGACAAATTTTAACCCAATCAGAAAGTGCATTGCTGAGTTATTAACCACTTCCTGTTCATAGAAAAAGTTTGACTTTCGAGGACTGCCATTCGCGCATCGTAAAATAAAGTAAAAAAAGCTTCGCAATTTAACATTCCATATGCCTTGCGAAAATACTGAACAACTTTGGAGATGAACAGATGAATTCTCTAGGAGGAGTTTGTAAAAGTATGAGACATGCAAAAGTGCGATTTTAAGGGTTTTTTGCAAAATATTTAACTTCCTGTTGATTTTGGAAACTCGCTCCAATTGACTTTTTTTTTTGTCTTGATCTGTAACATGAGTGTGGCAATTTTCAAGCATGTCCTTTAAACACAGTCTGAAATAGCATTTAAAAACAGCAGAAAATACTATATTGCATGCTGCCATTAGGTGGCGCTATAACGGACACTGTATATCGCTCTATGAAATCCTTCAGACATGGACTCTTAACACACATGACGAATTTTAACCCGATCAGACATTGCATCGCTGAGTTATTAACCACTTCCTGTTCATGGAAAAAGTTCAACTTTCGAGGACTGCCATTCGCGCATCGTAAAATGAAGTCAAAAAAGCTTCGCAATTTAACATCCCATATGCCTTGAGAGAATACTGAACAACTTTGGAGATGAACAGATGAATTCTCTAGGAGGAGTTCGTTAAAGTACAAACCCTGAAACTATGCTCAATTACATAAAATAATAAAAAATAACCGACTTCCTGTCGGTTTTGGAAACTGATTCCTATTGACTTTTTTGTTGGTCCTGATGCCCTACATGCGTGTACTGATTTTCAAACATGTACTCGCAATACAGCCTGAAATACAAGTATAAAACAGCAGAAAATGGTCTATTACATGTTGGCACTAGGTGGCGCTATAACTGTCACTGTATATCGCTATTTGGATTTGTTAAGATATGGACTCTTAACATACGTAGCGAATTTGAACTGGATCGGACATTGCTTGGCCGAGTTATAACAACTTCCTGTTTACGACAAAATTTCGACTTTAGATGACCGCTGTGCGCACATAGTTTATCGAAGTCAAAAAAGCTTCGCAATTTAACATCCCATATGCCTTAAGATAGTGCTGAACGAGTTTTGAGACGAACAGATGAAATCTCTGGGAGGAGTTCGTTAAAGTACGACGTGAGCAAAAATGGCTATTTTTAGAGGTTTTTGGGAAATAGCTGACTTCCTGTCGATTTTGGAAATGAGATCCATTTACTTATATTTAAGTTTTAGTACCCTACACATGCGTGGCGAATTTCATTCACCTACGACAAACTCATAGCGCATCATAAGCTACAACGCGTTAGGTGGCGCTGTAGAGTCATTTTACTACACCCGCTTTTCAAAACACAATTAGACGTAAATTTTCGCAGGTTCTGGTGTGTGTGCAAAATTTGGTGACTTTTTACGCATGTTTAGGCCCTCAAAAGTGACCGAAAAAACACGTTAGAAAAATAATAATAATAATAATAATAATAATAATAATAATAATAATAATAATCCTAACAGAAACAATAGGGTTCTTGCACCTCCGGTGCTCGAGCCCGTTGGGCCCGAGCTCCTTCGGTGCTCGAGCCCTAATAATAATAATAATAATAAGAATTAAAGCTGCAAGCAGCGATCAAGGGCTCGAGCACCTACGTCGCCATCACCTCACGGTGGCCAAGTCGTTACAATGCGCTCTACGACCGATCCTTAGTTAGAAGACGTATTCAAGCGAGATCTGTTCAAATTACCTAATGATACAGGCAACTCAAATAAAAAAATCCAATCTCAAAGCCTCATGACCCCCAGGTGCCACTAACGAGTCTAAATATTTACGAGTTGAAATATTTTTTGGGACTATTTTGGCTTATATTCTGGTAACCTATGTCAAAATTGTAAAAAATGCAGTTTTAAATGCTGTTCCACCTGTGATCACTTGGTGGCGCTATAACCGATAATTAATGTTGTAGATTTGTTCATACAGGGACTTTTAGTATAGTCGATACATTTAGGATCGATCAGACTTTGTATGGCTGAGTTATGATTTCCTGTTTATGGCGAAACGTCAAATTTTGATGACTGGTGTACGCACATCGTTTATCAAAGTAATAAAAGTTTCGCAATTTAACATCCCACATACCTTAAGCGAATATTACTGGAGTTTGAAGGTGAGCAGATAAAATCTCTAGGAGGAGTTCGTTGAAGTAGGAGACAAGAAAAAGTGCCATTTTAAAGGTGTTTTGCTAAATAATTAACTTCCTGTTGATTTTGGAAACTCGCTCCAATTGACTTTTTTGTTTGTCTTGATCTACAACATAAGTGTGGCAATTTTCAAGCATGTCCTTTAAACACAGTCTGAAATAGCAGTAAAAAACAGCAGAAAATGCTATATTGCATGCTGCCATTAGGTGGCGCTATAACTGACACTGTATTTCGCTTTATGAAATCCTTCAGACCTGGACTCTTAACACGCATGACGAATTTTAACCTGATCAGACATTGCATTGCTGGGTTATTAACCACTTCCTGTTCATAGAAAAAGTTCGACTTTCGAGGACTGCCATTCGCGCATCGCAAAATGAATTCAAAAAAGCTTCGCAATTTAACATCCCATATGCCTTGAGAGAATACTGAACAACTTTGAAGATGAACGGATGAATTCTCTAGGAGGAGTTCGTTAAAGTACAAAGCCTGAAACTATACTCAATTTCATACAATAATAAAAAATGACCGACTTCCTGTCGGTTTTGGAAACTGAATCCTATTGACTTTTTTGTTGTTTCTGATCCCTTACATAAGTGTACTGATTTTCAAACATGTACTCGCAATACAGCCTGAAATACGAGTATAAAACAACAGAAAAGGGTCTATTACATGTTGCCACTAGGTGGCGCTATAACTGACACTGTATATCGCTATTTGCATTTGTTAAGATATTCACTCTTAACCTACATGGCGAATTTGAAGTGGATCAGACATTGCTTGGCCGAGTTATAACAACTTCCTGTTTACGACAAAATTTCGACTTTGGATGACAGCTGTGCGCACATAGTTTATCGAAGTCAAAAAAGCTTCGCAATTTAACATCCCATATGCCTTAAGATAGTGCTGAACGAGTTTTGAGACGAACAGATGAAATCTCTAGGAGGAGTTCGTTAAAGTACGACGTGAGCAAAAATGGCTATTTTTAGAGGTTTTTGGGAAATAGCTGACTTCCTGTCGATTTTGGAAATGAGATCCCATTTACTTATATTTAAGTTTTAGTACCCTACACATGCGTGGCGAATTTCATTCACCTACAAACTCATAGCGCAGCTACAACGCGTTAGGTGGCGCTGTAGAGTCATTTTACCACACCCGCTTTTCGAACCACAAATAGACGTAAATTTACGCAGGTTCTGATGTGTGTGCAAAATTTGGTGACTTTTTACGCATGTTTAGGCCCTCAAAAATGCCCGCAAAAACACGTTAGAAGAAAAAGAATAATAATAATAATAATTAAAGCTGCAAGCAGCGATCAAGGGCTCGAGCACCTACGTCGCCATCGCCTCTCGGTGGCCAAGTCATTACAATGCGCTCTACGACTGATCCTTAGTTAGAAGACGTATTCAAGCGAGATCTGTTCAACTAACCTAATGATACAGGCAATAAAACAAAATCCCATCTCAAAGCATCATGGCCCCCAGGCAACGCTAACGAGTCTAAATATTTACGAGTTGAAATATTTTTTGGGACAATATCCTGGTAACCTATGTCAAAATTGGTAAACTGCAGTTTTAAATGCTGTTCCACCTGTGATCACTTGGTGGCGCAATAACTGATGATTGGGGAAAGTTAATTTTTACAGCTTTAAGAGTCAAAAATAGAATTAAAATAAAAACACACACCAAAGCGTTTCTTTCTCACCGCATTCATTATCTTATGCTGAGTCTAAAATTATCTTTATTTGTTTCTTAACTTTTGAAATGTTGCCAGATTATCTAAGAATTGTTAGATTATCACCCTCCAAAAATCTAGTTTCATAACTGTATTTCCCTGGGATATTATTTTTGATGAACTAAAACGAGTGGTAAACCAACAATTAATACCCATAAATAATAGTAAAGCACACCTGATATTAACTGTTAACCAGATGATCATCGTAAGAGCTAGTTTGATATAAGCATTGCAGCATCAATCTGTAGCTCTGTTCTGAACAATCTGCAGCTTTCTAAGCTGTGTTTTATTTGTCGCAGTCCAAACATCTGAACAATACTCCATGCATACATTTTTTTTAAAGTAAGAGGTGAAAGAAAGAGCATTTTCTGGATACTGCAGTACCATTTGGCATGTCCTTGGTAATGCAGTCGATATGTTGTTACTATCCCTGCACATTATAGTGTTTAGAAACACACTGATAAAAACCTTGTATGGAGCTGCTGGTGTATACTTTGAAACAGGGTTGGAAACAGTACATTACACTGGCACTATATAAACAGGGACAGAAACATTATTCCATTGTGGAAATGATAGAACAATGATGGAACTGAGTCACTCTGAATAAAACTAAATGTTTACCTGCCTTTCCTTTGCATTATTGGCACCTTGTTATACTGATATATTGTTATGCTGAAATAATGGACTTTATGTTATTGTTATCATCGGTTGAGCATGATCAGAATGTGCACATCTTACATGAATTTAGGTTCAATGGACATTTTAAACATGATAAAATTGTATTAGGTTGTCAAATTCTGATCACGTGGAACTGATATTCACAATAAAAATCACATAGATCCATAACTAGATTTACAGGGCAAAACAAGCTGTTTCAGTTTCATTGTCTATTAGGCCCTTTATGCTTCATCACAATTAATGTGTGGTATTTATCCTATAAGTTACACACAAACCCTCAAAATAGGCATTGTGATTTCATTACAGTCTTTCTGCTTTGCTTTTTTTTTTGCACATGGACTAAAAAGCAGCACCAGGGAGTTTATTACAAATGAATGCAAACAACATTTCACAAACAAATATCTTTTAAGTAGTCAGTCTAATGCAAATAAATTATAAACATCTAAAGCTTTTTATATTATATCATATCAACACATTTTTACTTTGTTTTATCCTTCTTTTCACGTTAAATGTTAATTATTCTAATGAATACGCAAAGAAAATATAAACATCTGAAGTTTGTATAATGCCGTACATTCATAAATTACAATATTCACTGCTGTGAGCAACTTGCATTGGGCGATTGCATTCTTTTAAACTGATATTTATAATTAAACAATGTGTTACAAGTAAATTTGACATCTACGCGGCATATAAGCAAAATAAAAATGAAAACGCCTTCACGAGTAAACATTTTATGTGAACGCTCATTGTCTGTGCAATCACGTGATTGAATGCGCGTTCACGCAGAGGTGAGCCGAAAAACATGCCACAACGGCAGCAGCGCGCTGCAGTCATAGAGGCAGTGGGTCTCAGCGAAGCACGGGAGATCAACTACTTTCAAACTCTCAGAGAGAGAGAGCGAGAGAGATGAGTGCACCGAACTGGACGATCGCAAACGAGACACAGTGACTGTGCGCTAGTAGCGGTTGGCCACGCACTCAGAGAGAAAGTGAAACCGGAGCAGCCGCGCATGTTAAATAGTTCGCCCCCGGACTCTGATTGAAGCAGCGAAAAGTCAATCACTCTCAACACGAACGCACATAAAAATAGTATAAATATAATATAATCTCTTAAGCCCGAGAGTCCCAGGTACCGGGGACTTGCCCCCTTGTGCATTACATTTCCGCTCATAGCTCACTAACACCGAGAATGACCCCACACATATTACATACCATTGTGCTCAGCGGAAACTCCTCTAAAAATCTAATTCAGTTTCATATCTGTTAACCACAGCTCTAACGCCATGCAAATATACAACAACATGTCCGGAGTATAATTCATGACCAATTTTTTGTTTTGTGCTCTCTTAAAGCCACAGTACACCCCCTTTCCCCTTAAAGCGACAGAACCCTATAGCCATTTTAAGGGTTTCTTTGCAAAATAATTAACTTCCTTTTGATTTTGGAAAATCGATGCAATTGACTTTTTTGTTTGTCTTAATCTGTAACATAAGTGTGGCAATTTTCAAGCATGTCCTTTAAACACAGTCCGAAATAGCAGTAAAAAACAGAAGAAAATGCTATATTGCATGCTACCATTAGGTGGCGCTTACAACTGACACTGTATTTCGCTCTATGAAATCCTTCAGACGTGAACTCTTAACACGCCTGACAAATTTTAACTCGATCAGAAATTGCATTGCTGAGTTATTAACCACTTCCTGTTCATATAAAAAGTTTGACTTTCGAGGACTGCCATTCGCGCATCGTAAAATGAAGTCAAAAAAATCTTCGCAATTTAACATCCCATATGCCTTGCGAAAATACTGAACAACTTTGGAGATGAACAGATGAATTCTCTAGGAGGAGTTTGTTAAAGTATGAGACATGAAAAAGTGCCATTTTAAGGGTTTTTTGCAAAATATTTAACTTCCTGTTGATTTTGGAAAATCGATGCAATTGACTTTTTTGTTTGTCTTGGACTGCAACATAAGTGTGGCAATTTTCAAGGATGTCCTTTAAACACAGTCTGAAATAGCAGTAAAAAACAGCAGAAATTGCTATATTGCATGCCGCCATTAGGTAGCGCTATAACTGACACTGTATTGCGCTCTATGAAATCCTTCAGACATGGACTCTTAACACGCATGACGAATTTTTACCTGATCAGACATTGCATTGCTGAGTTATTAACCACTTCCTGTTCATAGAAAAAGTTCGACTTTCGAGGACTGCCATTCGCGCATCGTTAAATGAAGTCAAAAAAGCTTCGCAATTTAACATCCCATATGCCTTGAGAGAATACTGAACAACTCTGAAGATGAACAGATGAATTCTCTAGGAGGAGTTCGTTAAAGTACAAAGCCTGAAACTATGCTCAATTTCATACAATAGTAAAAAAATAACCGACTTCCTGTCGGTTTTGGAAACTGAATCCTATTGACTTTTTTGTTGGTCCTGATCCCTTACATAAGTGTACTGATTTTCAAACATGTACTCGCAATACAGCCTGAAATACAAGTATAAAACAACAGAAAAGGGTCTATTACATGTTGCCACTAGGTGGCGCCATAACTGACACTGTATATTGCTATTTGCATTTGTTAAGATATTCACTCTTAACCTACATGGCGAATTTGAACTGGATCGGACATTGCTTGGCCGAGTTATAACAACTTTCTGTTTACGACAAAATTTCGACTTTGGATGACCGCTGTGCGCACATAGTTTATCTAAGCCAAAAAAGCTTCGCAATTTAACATCCCATATGCCTTAAGATAGTGCTGAACGAGTTTTGAGACGAACAGATGAATTCTCTAGGAGGAGTTCGTTAAAGTACGACGTGAGCAAAAATGGCTATTTTTAGAGGTTTTTGGGAAATAGCTGACTTCCTGTCGATTTTGGAAATGAGGTCCCATTTACTTATATTTAAGTTTTAGTACCCTACACATGCGTGGCGAATTTCATTCGCCTACGACAAACTCATAGCGCATCATAAGCTACAACGCGTTAGGTGGCGCTCTAGAGTCATTTTACCACACCCGCTTTTCGAAACACAATTAGACGTAAATTTTCACCGGTTCTGATGTGTGTGCAAAATTTGGTGACTTTTTACGCATGTTTAGGCCCTCAAAAGTGCCCGCAAAAACACGTTAGAAGAAAAATAATAATAATTAAAGCTGCAAGCAGCGATCAAGGGCTCGAGCACCTACGTCGCCATCGCCTCTCGGTGGCCAATTCGTTACAATGCGTATTCAAGCGAGAACTGTTCAAATTACCTAATGACACAGGCAACTCAAGTAAAAAAATCCCTTCTCAAAGCGTCATGACCCCCAGGTGGTGCTAACGAGTCTAAATATTTATGAGTTGAAATATTTTTTGGGACTGTTTTGGCCAATATTCTGAGAACCTGTCAAAATTGGTAAAAATGCTGTTCCACCTGTGATCAGTTGGTGGCGCTATAACCAATGATTAATGTTGTAGATGTGTTCAGACAGGGACTTTTAGTATACTTGGTACATTTGGGATCGATCAGACATTGTATGGCTGAGTTATAATAACTTCCGGTTTATGGCGAAACATCAAATTTCAATGACTGGTGTACGTACATCGTTTATCAAAGTAATAAAAGCTTCGCAATTTAACATCCAACTTACCTTAAGAGAAGATTTCTGGAGTTTGAAAGTGAGCAGATAAACTCTCTTAGGAGGAGTTCGTTGATTTAATAATTAAAGACTAAATAAAACTATCTTGCTTGGAAGTAATTATAATATATATAATATAATATAATATGCTATGTGTGATTGGACTGGTGTTGTGTCATGAGAAACAAGCTTCAAGACGTGGGTATTATTTGAAGGTTGACTCCATTTTTTATGTGAAAACAAGAACATAACATGAATCATGGAAATCACGAGAGTTCGAAACAAGGCTTTAATGAAACCATCAGCTGGGCTCTAGAGAAACCCTTTAATATATTCGTCCAGTGCTTCCAGGCAGAGCAGGACCTCCAAAGAGACTCCTATTCTCACAACCTTCAGTAATGGACCTTCGTTCATCAGTGAAGTGCACAGCCACCGAACAGTTCCATGCTACAACAGTCCCAGTATCCGAGACAATCTTGGAATCTCAGGAAATACCAGCAATGAAGCTGCTGCTGATGATGATGATGATGATGATGATGATGATGATGATGATGACCAGGTTGGAGTCTCCACCGTCAATCTCAAAGGAGAGAAGACAAACATTTAGTTGCAGAACTGATTGCAGATCCACTACAGCAAATGTGTTTGTACTACACTGGTGTCTTCAACATCATTACTGTTTAAACTTTCTAACTTTACCTGTATTTAGCATTTGCTCTGATTTACTTGTTTCACCATCAGTATTACATTCAATCCACTGTTTAACAAGTTTTATTATTCAAACTCTAGCAATAAAAAACCCTAACATTTACATATGCACTGTTTTAACTGTACTACAGTGAAGAAGGTTAACATTTCTTTGTAATTCTGATATTGCTGTGGAATATATATTCCCCACAAGTACAACTATAAGTTATATTTTACTTTAATATATGAGTATACTGTAATAAAACTAAAGCAAACCACAGTTTATTGCTTCACTAGAACCAAGTTAATCTATAGTTAATTTAAGATTACTTAGAAATACAAAAGTATACTGTATAAATCTGAAATTTCTAAATTAAACAAATACAGTAATTACATTATATGATTACAGCATTTTAACATGTTGCTTTAATTGTTAAAAACGAAAGTTATTTATCTTTTTATTAAAGTCCCGTCCGTTCGTTATGTTAGGAGGTTCTTGGTCATTATTTACACAGAATTTATCATGAATACTGACCAGAGACAGACGCGCGGGTTTCCTGCTGGAGCTGCCCGTGCAACAGGTCAGGGAGGTGGGGTTGGATCAGTCGAAGCTCCCGCTGAACGCGACTGGGGTTCAAACTGAAGCTCCTGTGGAAATGTAGGTGAACCACGCCCAGCAGGGTTCCTCTTTGTAGGATTCTAAGCTCCTAGCCACAGCCCTGAACACGTTTTTGATGTTGTGGAGCAATTTAAAGCTTGGTGGTGCAGATAGAAACTTAACAATCCAGTCCGCCATTTTCCAAACCAATGCTGCGCCTCTGTAGCTTCTCCCACAAATCCGCGCATTCCAGTCAACACCTGAATGTCTTGCGTGCATTCAGCGGCTCTGCCGATCAAACACAAAGTAAACACGCGTGCATTCACTCGCGAGTTGCGCTTTATTTCCGCGCGAACCGCGTTCGATGTGAACGTACCTTTAAGCCCGAGAGTCCCAGGTACCGGGGACTTGCCCCTTGTGCAATACATTTCCGCTCATAGTTCACTAACCCTGAGAATGACCCCACACATATCACATACCGTTGTGCTCAGCGGAAACTCCTCTAAAAATCTAATTCAATTTCTTATCCGTTAACCACAGCTATAAGGCCATGCAAATAAACAACAACATGTCCGGAGTATAATTCATGACCAAGTTTTTGTTTTGTGCTCTCTTAAAGCCACAGTATTCCCTGGCCCCTGCGGGGTTTCCCCTCAAAGCAGGGTTGCCAGGTCCCAGAAATATTTCCAGCCCAATGACAACTCAAAATCCGCCCAAATGGAATGAAAACTAGCCCAATTTTTCAGTGTCCAATCAGATTAGACAACGGCTGGATTCCCACAAAGGGCCTAAAAAAATTTATATAAGTTTAAGTTTAAAGTATTGGCCTTTTGTCTAACCCAAATTCTTAATATCACACATTGTGCTTTTTTAATACACAATCTCATACAATAAAGGTCAAATAAGAACATGTGCTCTCTGAATTTTTTTTGACCCTAGTCAGAAGTGCCTACTTGTACTTGTTCATCCACAGACAACCGAACCGACGCTTCTGACTACAACGCTCTCAAGGAGTGACGTGATGATGATGATGCTTGATTGGTTATGTCAAAAGCACATGTGGCGCGCGCGCCTATTTGCGTCTCGCAATAAGCAGCGTTTGTTGCCAAGTATTCATTCCTGGGGATCAACACCCACTAATAAAAGGTTCCCTTTTATCTTTGTCCACAATTATTATTTATTATTATTATTTATTTTTTTGCGGCCGCGGTACATTATAAATGTATCCCAAAAAAAACGCAACCCGCAACTCCGTATTTTTTCCCGCAACTCCGTATTTTTTCCCGCAACTCCTTTTCTAAAATAGCCCAATTGTGCGGGAAAACCGCTACCCTGGCAACCAGGCCTTAAAGCGACAGAACCCTACAGCCATTTTAAGGGTTTTTTGCAAAATAATTAACTTCCTTTTGATTTTGGAAAATCGCTGCAATTGACTTTTTTGTTTGTCTTGATCTGTAACATAAGTGTGGCAATTTTCAAGCATGTCCTTTAAACACAGTCTGAAATAGCAGTAAAACACAGAAGAAAATGCTATATTGCATGCTGCCATTAGGTGGCGCTATAACTGACACTGTATTTCGCTCTATGAAATCCTTCAGACGTGGACTCTTAACACGCTTGACAAATTTTAACCCCATCAGAAATTGCATTGCTGAGTTATTAACCACTTCCTGTTCATATAAAAAGTTTGACTTTCGAGGACTGCCATTCGCGCATCGTAAAATGAAGTGAAAAAAGCTTCGCAATTTAACATCCTATATGCCTTGAGAGAATACTGAACAACTTTGGAGATGAACAGATGAATTCTCTAGGAGGAGTTTGTTAAAGTATGAGACATGGAAAAGTGCCATTTTGAGGGTTTTTTGCAAAATATTTAACTTCCTGTTGATTTTGGAAAATCGATGCAATTGACTTTTTTTTTTGTTTTTGTCTGCAACATAAGTGTGGCAATTTTCAAGGATGTCCTTTAAACACAGTCTGAAATAGCAGTAAAAAACTGCAGAAATTGCAATATTGCATGCTGCCATTAGGTAGCGCTATAACTGACACTGTATTGTGCTCTATGAAATCCTTCAGACATGGACTCTTAACACGCATGACGAATTTTAACCTGATCAGACATTGCATTGCTGAGTTATTAACCACTTCCTGTTCAAAGAAAAAGTTCGACTTTCGAGGACTGCCATTCGCGCATCGTAAAATGAAGTCAAAAAAGCTTTGCAATTTAACATCCCATATGCCTTGAGAGAATACTGAACAACTTTGAAGATGAACAGATGAATTCTCTAGGAGGAGTTCGTTAAAGTACAAAGCCTGAAACTGTGCTCAATTTCATACAATAGTAAAAAATAACCGATTTCCTGTCGGTTTTGGAAACTGAATCCTATTGACTTTTTTGTTGGTCCCGATCCCTTACATAAGTGTAGTGATTTTCAAACATGTACTCGCAATACAGCCTGAAATACAAGTATAAAACAACAGAAAAGGGTCTATTACATGTTGCCACTAGTTGGCGCTATAACTGACACTGTATATTGCTATTTGCATTTGTTAAGATATTCACTCTTAACCTACATGGCGAATTTGAACTGGATCGGACATTGCTTGGCCGAGCTATAACAACTTCCTGTTTACGACAAAATTTCGACTTTGGATGACCGCTGTGCGCACATAGTTTATCAAAGTCAAAAGAGCTTCGCAATTTAACATCCCATATGCCTTAAGATAGTGCTGAACGAGTTTTGAGACGAACAGATGAAATCTCTAGAGGAGTTCGTTAAAGTACGACGTGAGCAAAAATGGCCATTTTTAGAGGTTTTTGGGAAATAGCTGACTTCCTGTCGATTTTTGAAATGAGATCCCATTTACTTATATTTAAGTTTTAGTACCCTACACATGCGTGGCGAATTTCATTCGCCTACGACAAACTCATATCGCATCATAAGCTACAACGCGTTAGGTGGCGCTCTAGAGTCATTTTACCACACCCGCTTTTCGAAACACAATTAGACGTAAATTTTCACCGGTTCTGATGTGTGTGCAAAAATTGGTGACTTTTTACGCATGTTTAGGCCCTCAAAAGTGCCCGCAAAAACACGTTACAAAAATAAGAATAATAATAATAATAATAATAATAAGAATAATAATAAGAATAATAATCCTAACAGAAACAATAGGGTTCTTGCACCTCCGGTGCTCGAGCCCGTTGGGCCCGAGCTCCTTCGGTGCTCGAGCCCTAATAAGAATTAAAGCTGCAAGCAGCGATCAAGGGCTCGAGCACCTACGTCGCCATCGCCTCTCGGTGGCCAAGTCATTACAATGCGCTCTACGACTGATCCTTAGTTAGAAGACGTATTCAAGCGAGATCTGTTCAACTAACCTAATGATACAGGCAATAAAACAAAATCCCATCTCAAAGCATCATGGCCCCCAGGCAACGCTAACGAGTCTAAATATTTACGAGTTGAAATATTTTTTGGGACAATATCCTGGTAACCTATGTCAAAATTGGTAAACTGCAGTTTTAAATGCTGTTCCACCTGTGATCACTTGGTGGCGCAATAACTGATGATTGGGGAAAGTTAATTTTTACAGCTTTGAGTGTCAAAAATAGAATTAAAATAAAAACACACACCAAAGCGTTTCTTTCTCACCGCATTCATTATCTTATGCTGAGTCTAAAATTATCTTTATTTGTTTCTTAACTTTTGAAATGTTGCCAGATTATCTAAGAATTGTTAGATTATCACCCTCCAAAAATCTAGTTTCATAACTGTATTTCCCTGGGATATTATTTTTGATGAACTAAAACGAGTGGTAAACCAACAATTAATACCCATAAATAATAGTAAAGCACACCTGATATTAACTGTTAACCAGATGATCATCGTAAGAGCTAGTTTGATATAAGCATTGCAGCATCAATCTGTAGCTCTGTTCTGAACAATCTGCAGCTTTCTAAGCTGTGTTTTATTTGTCGCAGTCCAAACATCTGAACAATACTCCATGCATACATTTTTTTAAAGTAAGAGGTGAAAGAAAGAGCATTTTCTGGATACTGCAGTACCATTTGGCATGTCCTTGGTAATGCAGTCGATATGTTGTTACCATCCCTGCACATTATAGTGTTTAGAAACACACTGATAAAAACGTTGTATGGAGCTGCTGGTGTATACTTTGAAACAGGGTTGGAACCAGTACATGACACTGCCACTATATAAACAGGGACAGAAACATTATTCCATTGTGGAAATGATAGAACAATGATGGAACTGAGTCACTCTGAATAAAACTAAATGTTTACCTGCCTTTCCTTTGCATTATTGGCACCTTGTTATACTGATATATTGTTATGCTGAAATAATGGACTTTATGTTATTGTTATCACCGGTTGAGCATGATCAGAATGTGCACATCTTACATGAATTTAGGTTCAATGGACATTTTAAACATGATAAAATTGTATTAGGTTGTCAAATTCTGATCACGTGGAACTGATATTCACAATAAAAATCACATAGATCCATAAACTAGATTTACAGGGCAAAACAAGCTGTTTCAGTTTCATTGTCTATTAGGCCCTTTATGCTTCATCACAATTAATGTGTGGTATTTATCCTATAAGTTACACACAAAACCTCAAAATAGGCATTGTGATTTCATTACAGTCTTTCTGCTTTGCTTTTTTTTTGCACATGGACTAAAAAGCAGCACCAGGGAGTTTATTACAAATGAATGCAAACAACATTTCACAAACAAATATCTTTTAAGTAGTCAGTCTAATGCAAATAAAATATAAGCATCTAAAGCTTTTTATATTATATCATATCAACACATTTTTACTTTGTTTTATCCTTCTTTTTACGTTAAATGTTAATTATTCTAATGAATACGCAAAGAAAATATAAACATCTGAAGTTTGTATAATGCTGTACATTTGCTGTAATGCTGTACAATATTCACTGCTGTAAGCAACTTGCATTGGACGATTGCATTCTTTTAAACTTATATATATAATTAAACAATGTGTTACAAGTATATTTGACATCTACGCGGCATATAAGCAAAATAAAAATGAAAACGTCTTCCCGAGTAAACATTTTATATGAACTCCATTGGCTTAGTCTGTGCAATCACGTGATTGAATGCGCGTTCACGCAGAGGTGAGCCGAAAAATATGCCACAACGGCAGCAGCGCGCTGCAGTCATAGAGGCAGTGGGTCTCAGCGAAGCACGGGAGATCAACTACTTTCAAACTCTCAGAGAGAGAGAGCGAGAGAGATGACAGCACCGAACTGGACGATCGCGAACGAGACACAGTGACTGTGCGCTAGTAGCGGTTGGCCACGCACTTAGAGAGAAAGTGAAACCGGAGCAGACGCGCATGTTAAATAGTTCGCCCCCGGACTCTGATTGAAGCAGCGAAAAATCAATCACTCTCAACACGCACGCACATAAAAATAGTATAAATATAATATAATCTCTTAAGCCCGAGAGTCCCAGGTACCGGGGACTTGCCCCCTTGTGCATTACATTTCCGCTCATAGCTCACTAACACTGAGAATGACCCCACACATATTACATACCATTGTGCTCAGCGGAAACTCCTCTAAAAATCTAATTCAGTTTCATATCCGTTAACCACAGCTCTAACGCCATGCAAATATACAACAACATGTCCGGAGTATAATACATGACCAATTTTTTGTTTTGTGCTCTCTTAAAGCCACAGTACACCCCTTTCCCCTTAAAGCGACAGAACCCTATAGCCATTTTAAGGGTTTCTTTGCAAAATAATTAACTTCCTTTTGATTTTGGAAAATCGATGCAATTGACTTTTTTGTTTGTCTTAATCTGTAACATAAGTGTGGCAATTTTCAAGCATGTCCTTTAAACACAGTCTGAAATAGCAGTAAAAACAGCAGAAAATGCTATATTGCATGCTGCCATTAGGTGGCGCTATAACTGACACTGTATTTCGCTCTATGAAATCCTTCAGACGGGGACTCTTAACACGCTTGACAAATTTTAACCCGATCAGAAATTGCATTGCTGAGTTATTAACCACTTCCTGTTCATATAAAAAGTTTGACTTTCGAGGACTGCCATTCGCGCATCGTAAAATGAAGTCAAAAAATCTTCGCAATTTAACATCCCATATGCCTTGGAAAATACTGAACAACTTTGGAGATGAACAGATGAATTCTCTAGGAGGAGTTTGTTAAAGTATGAGACATGGAAAAGTGCCATTTTAAGGGTTTTTTGCAAAATATTTAACTTCCTGTTGATTTTGGAAAATCGATGCAATTGACTTTTTTGTTTGTCTTGATCTGCAAAATAAGTGTGGCAATTTTCAAGCATGTCCTTTAAACACAGTCTGAAATAGCAGTAAAAAACAGAAGAAAATGCTATAGTGCATGCTGCCATTAGGTGGCGCTATAACTGACACTGTATTTCGCTCTATGAAATCCTTCAGACGTGGACTCTTAACACGCGTGACAAATTTTAACCCGATCAGAAATTGCATTGCTGAGTTATTAACCACTTCCTGTTCATATAAAAAGTTTGACTTTCGAGGACTGCCATTCGCGCATCGTAAAACGAAGTCAAAAAAGCTTCGCAATTTAACATCCCATATGCCTTGCAAAAATACTGAACAACTTTGGAGATGAACAGATGAATTCTCTAGGAGGAGTTTGTTAAAGTATGAGACATGCAAAAGTGCGATTTTAAGGTTTTTTTGCAAAATATTTAACTTCCTGTTGATTTTGGAAACTCGCTCCAATTGACTTTTTTGTTTGTCTTGATCTGCAGCATAAGTGTGGCAATTTTCAAGCATGTCCTTTAAACACAGTCTGAAATAGCAGTAAAAAACAGCAGAAAATACTATATTGCATGCTGCCATTGGGTGGCGCTATAACTGACACTGTATATCGCTCTATGAAATCCTTCAGACATGGACTCTTAACACGCATGACGAATTTTAACCCGATCAGACATTGCATTGCTGAGTTATTTACCACTTGCTGTTCGTAGAAAAAGGTCGACTTTCGAGGACTGCCATTCGCGCATCGTAAAATGAAGTAAAAAAAGCTTCGCAATTTAACATCCCATATGCCTTGAGAGAATACTGAACAACTTTGGAGATGAACAGATGAATTCTCTAGAAGGAGTTCGTTAAAGTACAAAGCCTGAAACTATGCTCAATTTCATACAATAGTAAAAAATAACTGACTTCCTGTCGGTTTTGGAAACTGAATCCTATTGAGTTTTTTGTTGGTCCTGATCCCTTACATAAGTGTACTGATTTTCAAACATGTACTCGCAATACAGCCTGAAATACAAGTATAAAACAACAGAAAATGGTCTATTACATGTTGCCACTAGGTGGCGCTATAACTGACACTGCATATCGCTATTTGCATTTGTTAAGATATTCACTCTTAACCTACATGGCGAATTTGAACTGGATCGGACATTACTTGGCCGAGTTATAACAACTTCCTGTTTACGACAAAATTTCGACTTTGGATGACCGCTGTGCGCTCATAGTTTATCAAAGTCAAAAAAGCTTCGCAATTTAACATCCCATATGCCTTAAGATAGTGCTGAACGAGGTTTGAGACGAACAGATGAAATCTCTAGGAGGAGTTCGTTAAAGTACGACGTGAGCAAAAATGGCTATTTTTAGAGGTTTTTGCGAAATAGCTGACTTCCTGTCGATTTTGGAAGTGAGATCCCATTTACTTATATTTAAGTTTTAGTACCCTACACATGCGTGGCGAATTTCATTAGCCTACGACAAACTCATAGCGCATCATAAGCTACAACGCGTTAGGTGGCGCTCTAGAGTCATTTTACCACACCCGCTTTTCGAAACACAATTAGACGTAAATTTTCACCGGTTCTGATGTGTGTGCAAAATTTGGTGACTTTTTACGCATGTTTAGGCCCTCAAAAGTGCCCGCAAAAACACGTTAGAAGAAAAAAATAATAATAATAATAATAATAATAATAAGAATAATAATCCTAACAGAAACAATAGGGTTCTTGCACCTCCGGTGCTCGAGCCCGTTGGGCCCGAGCTCCTTCGGTGCTCGAGCCCTAATAATAATAATTAAAGCTGCAAGCAGCGATCAAGGGCTCGAGCACCTACGTCGCCATCGCCTCTCGGTGGCCAAGTAGTTACAATGCGCTCTACGACCGATCCTTAGTTAGAAGACGTATTCAAGCGAGATCTGTTCAACTAACCTAATGATACAGGCAACTCAAGTAAAAAAAATCCCATCTCAAAGCATCATGACCCCCAGGTGGCGCTAACGAATCTAAATATTTTTGAGTTGAAATATTTTTTGGGACTGTTTTGGCCAATATTCTGGTAACCTGTCAAAATTGGTAAAAATGCAGTTTTAAAGGCTGTTCCACCTGTGATCACTTAGTGGCGCTATAATCGATGATTAATGTTGTAGATGTGTTCAGACAGGGACTTTTAGTATAGTTGGTACATTTGGGATCCATCAGACATTATATGGCTGAGTTATAACAACTTCCTGTTTATGGCAAAACGTCAAATTTCAATGACTGGTGTACGTACATCGTTTATTAAAGTAATAAAAGCTTCACAATATAACATCCCACATACCTTAAGAGAAGATTTCTGGAGTTTGAAGGTGAGCAGATAAAATCTCTAGGAGGAGTTCGTTGAAGTATGAGACATGAAAAAGTGCCATTTTAAGGGTTTTTTGCTAAATAAATAACTTCCTGTTGATTTTAGAAACTCGCTCCAATTGACTTTTTTGTTTGTCTTGATCTGCAACATAAGTGTGGCAATTTTCAAGCATGTCCTTTAAACACAGTCTGAAATAGCAGTAAAAAACAGCAGAAAATGCTATATTGCATGCTGCCATTAGGTGGCGCTATAACTGACACTGTATTTCGCTCTATGAACTCCTTCAGACATGGACTCTTAACACGCATGACGAATTTTAACCCGATCAGACATTGCATTGCTGAGTTATTAACCACTTCCTGTTCAAAGAAAAAGTTCGACTTTCGAGGACTGCCATTCGCGCATCGTAAAATGAAGTCAAAAAAGCTTCGCAATTTAACATCCCATATGCCTTGAGAGAATACTGAACAACTTTGGAGATGAACAGATGAATTCTCTAGGAGGAGTTCGTTAAAGTACAAAGCCTGAAACTATGCTCAATTTCATACAATAATAAAAAATAACCGACTTCCTGTCGGTTTTGGAAACGGATTCCTATTGACTTTTTTGTTGGTGCTGATCCCTTACATAAGTGTACTGATTTTCAAACATGTACTCGCAATACAGCCTGAAATACAAGTATAAAACAACAGAAAATGGTCTATTACATGTTGCCACTAGGTGGCGCTATAACTGACACTGTATATCGCTATTTGCATTTGTTAAGATATGGACTCTTAACATACACAGCGAATTTGAACTGGATCGGACATTTCTTGGCCGAGTTATAACAACTTCCTGTTTACGACAAAATTTCGACTTTGGATGACCGCTGTGCGCACATAGTTTATCGAAGTCAAAAAAGCTTCGCAATTTAACATCCCATATGCCTTAAGATTGTGCTGAACGAGTTTTGAGACGAACAGATGAAATCTCTAGGAGGAGTTCGTTAAAGTACGACGTGAGCAAAAATGGCCATTTTTAGAGGTTTTTGCAAAATAGCTGACTTCCTGTCGATTTTGGAAATGAGATCCCATTTACTTATATTTAAGTTTTAGTACCCTACACATGCGTGGCGAATTTCATTCACCTACGACAAACTCATAGCGCATCATAAGCTACAACGCGTTAGGTGGCGCTGTAGAGTCATTTTACCACACCCGCTTTTCGAAACACAAATAGACGTAAATTTTCGCAGGTTCTGGTGTGTGTGCAAAATTTGGTGACTTTTTACGCATGTTTAGGCCCTCAAAAGTGCCCGCAAAAACACGTTAGAAAAATAATAATAATAATTAAAGCTGCAAGCAGCGATCAAGGGCTCGAGCACCTACGTCGCCATCGCCTCTCGGTGGCCAAGTAGGTACAATGCGCTCTACGACCGATCCTTAGTTAGAAGACGTATTCAAGCGAGATCTGTTCAACTAACCTAATGATACAGGCAACTCAAGTAAAAAAAAAATCCCATCTCAAAGCATCATGACCCCCAGGTGGCGCTAACGAATCTAAATATTTATGAGTTGAAATATTTTTGGGACTGTTTTGGCCAATATTCTGGTAACCTGTCAAAATTGGTAAAAATGCAGTTTTAAATGCTGTTCCACCTGTGATCACTTGGTGGCGCTATAACCAATGAATAATGTTGTAGATGTATTCAGACAGGGACTTTTAGTATAGTTGGTACATTTGGGATCCATCAGACATTGTATGGCTGAGTAATAATAACTTCCTGTTTATGGCAAAATGTCAAATTTCAATGGCTGGTGTACGTACACCGTTTATCAAAGTTATAAAAGCTTCGCAATTTAACATCCAACGTACTTTAAGAGAAGATTTCTGGAGTTTGAAGGTGAGCAGATAAAATCTCTAGGAGGAGTTCGTTGAAGTATGAGACATGGAAAAGTGCCATTTTAAGGGTTTTTTGCTAAATAATTAACTTCCTGTTGATTTTGGAAACTCGCTCCAATTGATTTTTTTGTTTGTCTTGATCTTTAACATGAGTGTGGCAATTTTCAAGCATGTCCTTTAAACACAGTCTGAAATAGCATTTAAAAACAGCAGAAAATACTATATTGCATGCCGCCATTAGGTGGCGCTATAACTGACACTGT
>SRMA01000526.1:0-49902 GCA_007224835.1 Danionella cerebrum
TTTTTAAAGTGGTAAAAAAATTATTCCGCGTAGAAACTATTCCATCATCTCTCTCTGTTTAAAAGACATCCGTGGTTCGCATAATTATTGAATTATCATATCCGTGTTCGCACGTTGAAAAAAAAAAATGTTACCGTTTATGAGATTGCTATCTGGAAGAATCTGGTCCGCCTCCTGAGTTTCGGAACGGCATCGCTTCTCGGCCTTTTGGCTAAGATCAAGTGTAGTATCTGTTCTTATCAGTTTAATATCTGATACGTGCCCTACCCGGGCACCATATATTAAATTGATTTTTGAAATTAGGAGATGGAATAGGGGCTTGCTCCGTCCACTCCACGCATCGACCCGGTATTGCAGTACCTCCGGGAACGGTGCACCCCTTCTTATCACGTGAAAAACAGAAATTATCACATCAACCCGATACAAACTAATTATCTTAATCGTAATTCTATTAATCTTAATTTAATGTACGTTTTCTTGGATCACTTGTTTTCTTGGATTCTAAAATATCCGCGTCGTTAGGAGTTCCAATATTAATGATCATTTTATGCATGCATGTGGGTGTTTGTTGCGTTCATATATATGTATATTACTTGAAAAAAATAATACTGTAATGTAAAATTATCTGACACTTATGAAAAAGCCTTGAAATTGGCTGACAGTTAAGTGAGGTATGGTTATTTTATTCACTTGTAGTTCACTCAGCTGCCATTGCATCAGTCCAACAGACAGCACTGCTTCTCAAAGTATATAGGCAGAAAACATCTACAGATTTGAACTTAATGAACACTGAAGGGGATGTTTTGTTTAAGATTTATTAAACTTTAAAGTTGTTTAGATTGTTTTGAAGGGCAGATGATTGACAGTTCTTACAGCCCATCGTCATCTTCTGATGTCATTCATTCCACCTATTTTCATCTGATGCACTTGGCTATTTTTTTTGCCGGGGCTTCTGTTGGAGCACAGCTTGTACAAAACATGAAACTGTGGCAAGACTTCAAAACAACCAACCTTTCTTAATCAAACTAAGAAGTTCATTTAATGCAGTGTACAGAGAGAAAAAAAAAACAATGTGTAGACTGAGCACAGTGGACCTTTTATTACACAACAATTGAACTTCTACAGTACAATTGATAAATAAGAATCCAATGTTTCAGAATAACTGACAAGACATTATTTAGAGATTAGAGATGTTTTCTGCTCAGAAACAGTTCACTTCTTCTTGGGGTTCGCCACACCATACATTACATACCCCATATAGATGGTGCCTGCAGGGAGAAAAGGAAAGAGCTTCAGTAACACTTAACTGAATTTAAACAAGCACGTGAAACAATACTTTTATCAGTCAATGGATCCTGACTTAGAAAAAAAAGAAATGATTAATTTGATCTTTACCAAGTTTGTTATAAATTTGCAATTCTATTATAAAGGTTTGTGATTCCAAGTCATTTTATTTATTTATGGACTTTGGGGGCGGGAAATCCTCTGTTAGGACGTATACACGTCTTATTTTTGCTCCGAGGAAGCATTTTCAGTGGAAGTCAGTACTCTACACTAGGGCTGGGCGATATGGACCAAAAGTCATATCCCGATATATTTAGGCTGAATATCGATATACGATATATATCCCGATATTTTTATCAAAAAGTGAGAGCAATTGTTTAGTCACAGTCAAACCCAAATATGACATTTCACAAGTAGTTTTATTTAAACTGGCCGGATGAAACAATACTCAGCTGTTCCCTTGTTTTTGGGAATAAAATATAGATATATTTGAATACGCAAATAAAATATAAAAATCTAAAGTTTGTATAATGCTCTACATTCATAAATTATTAAAATATTCAATGCTGTAAGCAACTTAGGCGATTGCATTCTTTTAAACTTTTTAAATAATATTTATAGTTGAACAATGTGTTACAAGTAAATTTGACATCTACGCGGCATATAAGCAAAATAAAAATTAAAACTTTTTCACGAGTAAACATTTTATGTGAACTCTCATTGGCTTAGTCTGTGTAATCGCGTGATTGAATGCGCGTTCACGCAAGAGGGGAGTCGGAATCTGCCGGGGAGTCGAAATATGGCACAACAACGGTACACCGCGGGAAAATGAAGCTTGAAGGGAGCTTTGTGTAGGGGCTGGAGCTTTTGCGGGTTGCGGTTGGCTTGCAGCTGGGGCCTCGGCAGCGCGCAGTTTCACACACTCTTCATACTGCAGTTTGTGCCACTGTTTTAGATGGTGAAAAAGACTTGTAGTGCTTCCACCCTGGCTGTAACTTCTTTATGGCACTCCCTACATATGACATGGTTTTGTTTCTCATCAGAAACTTTGAATCCGAACCATCTCCATATTACTGAGCCGCTACTTTTTTGTTTACCAACTAATTTCTCCGCATGCTCAGCAGATGTTGTTGCTTCCTCCATGTTTGTTGAAGAGTGCCGGCGGATTGTCTGCTCCAGAGTCCAGCCCCTCCCCGCTCTGTGCCTGAAAGAGGAGGGGCGTGGCCAGGGGCGCGTGAAGTAGTGTTGAGAGCTCCGGGTTAAAGCAGTTTGCTCACAGCGCAGTTTGAACTACGCAGCCTATATCGATATATGCGATATGGTCAAATTTCATATCTCGTTTAAAAATATATCGATATATTTTTTAATATCGATATATCGCCCAGCCCTACTCTACACACTTTTCTGTTGCTTTCTATGCTTCACGCTCATACTTTCTGTATGTGCAGAAACATTAGATATTGCCTCTCCCAAACATTAGATGGTGCTCATGAACAATAGAGCAACTACAGATCACACGGTGGTGGTGTTATTGTTGATGTTAAATCTGTCCCTCCAGAATTTCGCGATCGCGCCAATTCAGCCTTGCAATTTCATCTAATCACCGCAACTTTACCGCATATTCGATAAGTTTGGTCGGTCACAGTACGTGCCATTACTTTCACACAGGATTTCCTCATCAGAGAAAGCAGGCATGAGCACAAATACATCACACCTGCAAATATCACTGCGAAAAAATGTGCAAAGCAGTTCACTAATGTTGTCCATGAAAGTGGAGGGAAACTTTTTTGCTCCATGTGCAACATTGTCGTGGAATACAAACAAAAAAAAATCCTTGCCTTACTGACACTTTTCTACAGCAAAACATGCCATAAGCATGTCCGTGTAAGAGCCGACATGGCAGGTGACTATCACCGAAGCTGATGCTCGCAAATCCATCACAAGCAGTGAAAGAACAAGGTAAACAACAAAACTTCATAACGTTTGTAAAGCTAGGTCTGTGGTGGTTTGCTTTTGTCAGTTGTCAGGCAGTAATTGTGTGGGCAAAGGTGTTTGAGAGGGGCAGTTAGTAAAACTATTTTTCATTTATTCCAGTACATAGACGTAGCCGTGGAGCCGCAGCAACACAATGCTAAGTCTAAATATTTTACGGGGACATGATTTTTTTTCTTAATTGAAAAATTCTCCTGAGGAAGCAGCGGTTGTCTGCTGTCAGATCCGCATGTGATCAGAGCGTGCAGAAAGCCGCGAGGGTATAAAATAGAGATAATAAATAGATCATAAAAGGAAAGAACAATTAAAAATGCATAACATGTTTGTGAAATCATAAGGTAATGCAATCAATGCTGTTGAGAATCTTAAAAAAAAAAAAAAAAAAAACTTTTCAAAAAGCTGCCGCAAATCCAGCATTTTAGGCCGCAACAATCACAAAAAAATCCTGTGAAATCCTAGAGGGACTGGTTGAACTTTTGTCACCAAGGAACGTAAAGGAGCCATTTATGCTTTTCTCTTCAGCTTCCCTGCAAGTCAAAGCAAAGTTCTCTCTGTGAGAGAGAGCAACCAGATGTTGCTTTTGTGTGAATAGCATTGTCAGTTGTTGTAACCATGGCAAAAAAAATAAAAATCTGCAGATATCCAAAGAAAAAATGGTAAGGTGTGAAAAGGCCAGCTTAAATAAACTACTCTGGTCATTTTAGTTTGCATACAAAAATAAAAGAAATGCAATAAAGATCAGCTTCTGAAAAGTGACAAAACTTAAAAGACTCAAAAAAAAAAAAAAGAAGACTTGGAATAATATAGAAAACATATGGTCAAACAAACTCACCAAAGATTGCGAGGCCCATCGTCAGTCTGTACAGGAGTTCATCCACAATCCCACCCTTCAAATGAATGGGCACGTCATTGTCCTCCTGGAGCAGGATGGGAAAAAAAAGTGTCAGCATTGGGTACTGAAAAGATTTTATGCGATCAAAATGGCAAAAGAAATTATATAGCATTTTGCAACATTCCAGCAAGAAATACATTAACACAAAAAAAGTTAACTTTTCTTGACCTATAATATCTGGAAACCCCAGACTTCCTCAAACTCTACATTTAAAATAAAGATGGTTCACATTTATGCCACAACAGTTGTCCCTCCACCCACATTGAAGCTAAATCAGTTACAAACAGGATGAAGAGTCTGTTTAAACAAATGGTGGTATGTGCACTTAAAAGATTTATAGAACAATCAGGAGTGCCGGTTAGAGACACTACATTATAGCAGAGTTCCATTTCAGCCCCTTAGTCCCATCCATCCTATTTCCATGTTCACGAGAGGCATGAAATCTTTGGTAGGAACGTAAAGGGCTAAAGGCCTCCATACAGTGATCTGAACCATGGGCGTGTACAGGACATCACACATCTTCCACACTGCCATAATTGGATCCTTTTTTGTAAGGAGAATGAACAATGAAGGTTGGTCCTTTTGATGTTAGTAAGACTTAAAAGCCACGAAGAAGCGCTCATCCAACATTATCATAAAACGCTCAACACCCATGTTTTTTTTCTTCTATGTGTTCTTTGATGTCTTCATCATTGTCGTCTTCTTCTCTGTTTCCTGCGTGGTGTGCAACTACTGTGACACAAACACCATCTTCATGCAGGGAGCGTCATTGCATCATTACCTTTTTAACCAAGATGAAGTGCACCCTGCTGAGAAGCCATTAAAATATTTGCACAAAACTCAATTCGGATCAGTGTCCAGAGGCTGTAATATAAAGATCGCTGCATCAATGTACGTCTAGAACTACACTTAACCAGCACAACCAAAGAAACGCACAAGTCGTTGTGCTGCAAGTCATTTTTTCCATTTTTTTTTAAATAACGAAAATTCAGCTTTTGGTTTTAAAAACTATTATAGCGTTAATTTTCCATTTCATGCCCTTAACTTCAAGGATTTGGGGGTTGGTTAAGACATAAGTGAGAGAAATTGAAATCAAACTAGTTCAGGGCAGCTGTAATGCACACATATTACAGGAGCTTTGTTCTGATCAAGCTGTAGTGACCTATTATAAGAATCGCTGTCTTAGGATCCAAACGAAGCAACACTGAAGAGAGTTCAGAATGCTGCCGCTGTTAACAGTGAACAGAAAATGACTCAGTAAAAAAGTAAAACAGAAATTAATTTCAGTTTGGTTACTACCATCGATGTTTGCTCTGTACCAAACTAAATAGCTTTAGAGACCCCAGTCTGCATCCACTCTCACTTCACTTCTGCAACATATATAGATTTATTTACTTGTGAGTAAAAAAAGAAAAACAAAATGTAATTTTGAGCTTACATTTTCCAACTTACTTTAAAGAATACAGGGAATTTCCACTATATCAAAGTTTGGACGTTCTCCATGGAGAATAACTCCCTGTTTTAGCAACACAATGAAGGAAACTGGCTGGCATTCCTGTGAATGCCATTCGGTGATGAACACAGCTACTTTTCCAAATTGATCATCATCATAATCATGGAATTTTAGAACCCTCATAAACTGCGAAGCCCCTGCGACTGCAAAGTTTTTCTGAGTTCAAAGTTCAAACTGAACACAGGTGCAGAGGAGCCCTGGCAGGCAGCAGCTAACTCAAACCCATTCACAAAACATTCTATTGTTGGGGTCATCCGTGAAAAAAATGTGACCGCAAACATGGTTTTAGATTCAGAAGAACTGACAGACGGATGGTAAACAATGAAGGTGACTGGAACAGGCTTCGTGTTACAAGAAAAGGCACAATGATCAGATCTTAAGTGCAAACATTTTAAATTGGGTGATAATTAAATGTTAATACACCACCAAACATGTATCTGAAAAGACCTACTGAGTAGGACAAACCTGGAACAGCTTTTGTTTTTCAGGAACTTTATTCTCCAGGCGCCGTGGTGCGCTACTGAAAAGGGTCCTTCTGGAGACCTGCTGCAGCGTCTTGAGGAACAGAGTAATTACACGTTTAAAATCTATTAAACATTAATTTTTAACGCGAGACGTAAATTTCTTTTATACTACAATCACTCTGTACTAGCTCGAAACCTGGACCTGGTTAACGTTCAACGGAACGATGTTAAACATATATACATATATAATCTACGAAAAAAAATTACATGAGTTCCAAAGTCATCTTACGCTCATCACATATTTAGATTGAACTCAATGATACTATGCTGAAATTAACGCTAACGGAAGGAGGTTATTGGGGTTGCTGCTAAGCTAACATTGACGTAAAACCTCGACTCATCCTTTTAGCAAAATGTGTAACGTTTTCCAAATTAACACGATGCGATAACGCACAAAACAAGTGTTAGATATTACAAAGCTCACCCTTAAATGGCTCAACATGTCGAATATTTGGTTTGAAGCGAGTCGATCAGAAGAACGCTACGCCACAAGGACACTTGACGTCACTTCCTTCTTCTGCTGATTCCGGCTAAATCTGCTTGAGCCACTGGTAGCGCGTTATTGCCTCCTACCGGACACTACGACTGGGAGTTTAAAACACCCCGCAATTTCGGTTAATTTTATTGATAAACGAGACTTTCAGTGGCCTATATTACTAACTATATTGTTTAGTTTTACCTTTCGAGACCCAAAGAACCGAAACGTTTAGTTTACCTTTAGTTAAGAGCCTACCGCCTCTTCGTGTTACTGTTGAAGCAAATATCAGAATATCACGGATAGTTTATTCATTTGGACAATTCTGTTAAAAAGTGAAAAGTATTTTACACAGACTGATTTATTTCATGTGTTTGCTAATTAATGAAATAAAATGAAATCTAAAATCTCAATTATGTAGGCTATACAACCATGGGGAAGGCTGTTGACCTGACAGTTGCCAAAGATGACAAAGATGTGTTGTATCTCTGACAATAAGATTTTTTTTTTATTCTATTATAAGGATTACTGTGATTCACTGCAGAATGGTACAATTTTAAAGCTTGTATACTTATGTTTATGGTAATTTCATTATTTCATTAGGTAATTTTCACATACTGTTTGAAATGCTTATCATGACGTCTTCTGGTGCATTGGGTTTTCATGCATTCTGTATTTAGGAAACCACTATATGTATCAAAAAAAGATGAATCCAAGCTGTAGCATATCTTCTGCTAAATAAAAAAAAGAAGGCTTGTTTCATACTAAATGTGGGAAAAGTACTTGTTTGCGTTTGGTGGCGTTAAGAGCAAGTCAACTCAGTGCCGCCACCTCGTGGGTACTTTCAGAAAAATCTAAACTGTAGTTACTGGAAACCTGAACTTATTTTTCAGATTTATGTTTTGCCTTTCTGCTCCCAGAAAGAACATCTTTTGTTGAAAAACAAATGATAATAAAAGCTGTATACATTCAATTAAACATATTGAAATTTTACCTTCCTTATGCCTCTTTGAGTCCGTATACGGTACAAAATAGCAAAGACTGTGGATTTGACAGCTGTTTAATATCAACCATTGACCTCAGCAGGAATATTCCAAAAAGCTGGTTGATTACAAAAATAAATTGTGATAAGTAAAATACATCAACTAAAAACAGATCCACTGGCTGGAGCGGATGTATTATTGTAAATTTATTATTTTCATATTGAAAACAAGGTCCCGGAATTTAAAGACATGTGTGGAATCAATATTGTTTTAAGTTTAACGTTTTCACAGTCACTAATGGTTTGGGCTTCCATGTTTTGTTTTTTTTTTAATTTACAGTAAAGTAGCCATCGGCCATTACATTCTAGATCAGTCCATGCATTCTTCTGCTAGTGAGCTCCATGGAGATGTTAGTTTAGTTTCCCTCTGTCGTGGGTATCAGAGGTGACTTAGTAATCAGGGTGTTTCTGCACTTCATTGCTCAGGAAACTCTCCTGACATGAACCGCTCAAAGGATATCTGGGACACTATCAAGAGAAACAAGAGTGACACCAAACCCAATCATACAGATGACTTGAAAAATGCTATCAAAGCTGCCTGGGCCTCCATTCCACCTGAGCAGAAAACTGCATTTCAGGGGTGACAAACTCAATTCTTGGTTTGCTACAGCCCTGTATCATTTGCTTCCAACCTTAACCAAACATGCCAAAGTCATGCCACGTTAGTTTGTGTTTCTTTGAAAGCTATAGCAAGGTCTATTTCTGTCAAAGGAGGGTTGGAAGTCAACTACGCACACCTCGAACCCCCCAGGAACTGAGTTTGACACTCATAGATGTTAATGCAAAAGCAGCCAACAAGCTATTGAGTTCAGATGGCATTTCAGATTTTTATTGATGTTGCGTAATTTCAAATTTTGCAAGGCACTGAACTTTGGATTTAATGAACTTTAAGAGCCATAATAGTAAAAAGTCAATAAAAACGTAGTTTATTTCACTTTCTGAAGTGAGTGACAAAAATAATAAACATAATCTCCAACTTTTTAAAGTTTCCCAGGGGATTCCTGCTTTTGGTTGTGTATGTGGTATTTAGCCAGTAAAACAGAAAAAAATCAAGTGAATTTAAGATGTTTTTGTTGGGTTTTTTTGTAGGTTATCATGAGATGTCTAATAAATGAGATCATGTGAAATTGAAAGGAAGGCTGATGAGAGTCAGGAGGGGGTGAATCTGGGTGGATCCCGGGTGACTTCCTTCTCCATGGTTTGTTGATCAACCAGATGAGTCAGTTTAAGAGTTAAGGGAGCACGTGGGCAGCTAACTTTACAAAGTACTTTTGTTTTGCTCAGTGCACTTCGCAATCGATTCCTTTTGGTGTTAAAGTGGTGATAATGCCTAAGAAGTTCGTGTTTTCATTCAGAAAAACACCGCTGGCGCTTAATGAATGATCACCACTGTGTGACTAGAGACACTTCAAGCCACTCGAGCTCATGATGGTGGACAAGGGTCCGCTTCTGACTTCTGCCATCATTTTCTACCTCTCCATCGGGGCAGCGATCTTCCAGGTCATCGAGGAGCCGAACTGGGAGCTTGCTGTCAGGATATTTAGAGAAGAAAAGGAGAAAATACTAAAGGAATACCCCTGCCTCACCAAAACCGACCTGGATAATATTCTAGAGGTAACACAGCGTTAGCAATGTGGAAAACGGGCTAAAGAAACTTTCAACTTTCCTTTTAGTTTTGCTCTCCATGAGAATTTAATGAAGAGGCAGAGGCCATTGCATCAGCTCGAGGAAGAGAATGTAGATACCTTCGTGTTTATTGAACAGATCAAGATGTTATTCCAGCACTTCATTTAATAGTGCCAATTGCAATACTTTACAGCGTTAATAAACGCAATGCGGTTAGAATATGCTGTTTGCACACCGAGTTAGTTATGTTTTTGCTAAATAAATTGAATGTTGCAAGAAATTTAAACATGCATAAATGTAAAGTACTTAAAATTTCAGTGTGCTTTATTTAACAATATATTTTTTAAAGTAAGAGAAGTGAATCTTTGATTCTATTCATACTATTCATACATGATACTTTGAGTATATATATATATATATATATATATATTTTTCAGAAAGAAATTGTGTTTTCTTGCTCGCCCAGAGATCAAAACAAAGCAAGTCAAGTAAAGAGCCTTTCTCAAGATGTAAAGTTTCAGTACCAAATTGACCAAATCTTCTGCATGCACACACACTCAATTGATCTGATTATAGATTCTTAAGGCCTCTACATACCTTTCCGAATTCGTCTGCATTGAGGAAATATTGATGCAATGACACTCGCTGTCTGAAGATGCAATTGCAGTACAAGTAATGCACTCTGCATCACATTGGGCAACAAGAATACGTCGACAGAGAGGAAATCAAAGAACACATATAAAAAAAAAATCTTGCATGTCGAGCAGTTTATGTTGTTGGGAGCTGATCACAGGGGGCTGTTTGACAAAAATGTGGAGAAAAGAGAGGATTTATGGCGTGTAGTTTCTTAGCTGTTTCCGGTATGAAGTTGCTATGAAAATGTGGAATGAGCGTCACTGCGTTGCTCTTTTATATCCTACCCACATCATCAAAAGAGCCAGCTTTCATTGATTGTTCTCCTTGCGAAAATGATTTCTATCGTGATTGATAACTTCGGACTGAAAACTCCGATCGGTTTGTGCTGGCGTTTACGTACACTTGGTAAACTATAAATGTAGCCTCAATATTAGCCTTCTACATCCGGTCCAGAGAATCAACAAGATGTTGGTGTGTCTGGTTTACAGTATAACTGCTGTTATCATGGATGAAGTAGCGAAATTAAGGTCTTACCTCAGTAGACGTTTCATATTACAACTGGTACAACCATTGGCTTTGGTAAAAATACTTTTTTCATCAGTTCACTGTGAAATCAAGCTCTTATCGGCTCATTGGTTCGTGACTCTATTGAAACACTACCCATCAATATCATAATCTAAAGAATATTTAGCATAATATGTCATGAATTTTATTGAATAGTTATTTAGGAAACATAGCTGTGATTTAGCTTCATTAGTTTGGGGATGAAACTAGGACAATATTTAGGTAGGACAGAATGTTTATGTGAATGACACGTGCATCTCTTCTCAAGCAAGACAGACTTGTTGAAACAAGTTGTGTTTAAACTCCTGTTCCCTAGAGTAATGCGTAAGTGACTTGAACATGTTCCCTTACTTAGAATGAACATTTTGATACTTCATGTAGACGAGTGTACAAGACGTTTTGCTTGTTTGAAGTGTTCATTAGTGAAACATCTGTTTGATGAATGATTAACTTTAACCAGGTCTCAGGGTATAACCATTTCTTGGCAGGACTGTCATCTTTTTATGAATCTATGGAAGGGAATGAAAGCAAGACTTTAAAGCAATAACTGCAATCTGTGCCATAAACAGGTTGTTCGGGTTAAAATGTCTTGACAACAAGAAGATATTGGTTTGAAACCTGGATGTCAGTGCTGCTCAGGTGTGTTTCAATCATGTATATATGAGAAATAAGTATTTAATTTTAAATGTTTGCTTGCAAAGACATGATCAGTTGATACATTTAGTGCTAGCTTAATTTCAACATCGAGGCATAATAAAAATCAAGAATAAATGCATGTTGTTAACTTTTTTCTCTTATATAAGAGAAATGAGTATTTCACCAGATTTCTGGCCCTAGATGTCTTTGCTACAGGTATCATGCTGGTCACTTAAAGAGACTCATGTTTCAATCAATCAGTTCTCAATAAGGATACCAGGGGAAAGACTCTTGGGGAAATAATTTTACAGCCCTCTACCTGACAGCAAAGTTTAGTGTTAATATCCATATAGCACCACCTTCTCTTTACCAAGAGACAGATGGAACTGTTGTAGATATTGCAGAACTGTTGCAAAATTTTCAAAATAAGCATGGGGTCAAATACTTTTTCCACTCGTACACTGGAGAGAGTCTGATTTTATACATTTGGGATCCAAAATAAAGCCATGCAACGCTACAAAGATTCATAGCCCAATGGTAATTTTAGCTGTTTTGTACTAAATTTCTTCACTTCCAAACCTTTACCCCAAACATTTCTGTACCTTTCAGCAGTACCTTCCTTCCTATTCTCTCAAAATAGCACTTGACATTTTCCTTAGGTTAAAATAAACTAAGCAGCCCCCCTTCTCCCTTTTTGCTGCTTGTGGGAGAAAATCTGCAAATTTAGTAAATATTTGCTAAATTTAAATTCTTCTGACACAATAACACCTCCCAAAAGCCACAGAAAAGATTCACCTGTCTTAAAAACATTTAGAAAACTAAACAAACACACATCAGTACATTCAGACAAACTGCTGGTAAATAAGAGCCAAAGCTTTGTGTTTACACATTCTCCTTTGGGTACCCCGACCTACATGGACTGACAATATACACCTAAGAAATTGGACACCTAACAAAGCCATTATGTCACAACGTGGCTTCAAAAGCTGCTAAAGCATTAAAGCTGTTGCATAAATACAGTTGTAAAAGGATGGGATGGGCCATAGAGTGGAAAGCAGTTGAACCCAAGACTCAGAAATGTTATCATTAGGGTGTTCGCTTGTCTCAAAAGAAACATGTAATAACTGTGTGTGCCAGTCAAGGTTCAGCCAGAAGGTTCCTGGTTCAAGCCTGGTTTAGTGAATTTCTGTCTAATATTCATCCATTAATCTTAAAACATGTATGATGTTGAAGATTGACTGTAAGCGTGTGTTCACATTTGTCAGGTTTGTTTAAAAAATTAAACATTATGCGATGGCTCCGTTATTGTGGTTTATGTAGAAAACATTTATAATTATTTTAGCATTTCATTAATTAATGCATTGTCCTTTGTTGTGTTTGATCAATTTATTTTTTCCACTTAATTTTCCAGTGAAGTCAGATATGCCGGGCTAATCAATGCTTTGTCTGATGTCAATTTTTAAAAATGGTGGTCGTCTTGGCGGAGGTCAATGACTTCTCACGGGGCTTAAACCCTATGGTGTATGTGTTTGAAAGTTGCCATGTAGAAAGTTTTTCAGAAGCCGTAAAGGGCTTTTGATTGGCCGAAATCACTCAGTGCTTCATGTTGTAGTATCTTTCTGTGGACTGAAATACAGAGGCACAACATGAAAGACTTGAATCTATCTAAATTCCATTGAGTCCCATCTCCACTAGAGTGCTGCCTTCGAAAACAAGAAAACTGTCAGTAACACAGATGTATTCACAGAAGAGCTTTTTTTGCTTGTACAGGTGGTGTCCAATGCTGCAGGACAAGGCATCACCATCACAGGGGAAAGGACGTTTAATAACTGGAACTGGCCCAATGCCGTTATCTTTGCAGCAACGGTGATCACAACAATAGGTCAGAAATTGTTCACCAACAACCTGATAATGGTATGAGTACATGGCATGCATTGAATAAACATGTATATTTTGATAGGTTATGGAAATATTTCCCCAAAAACGCCAACTGGTAGGGTTTTCTGCATATTTTACGGTCTCTTTGGAGTGCCGCTTTGCTTCACATGGATCAGTGAACTGGGAAAGTTTTTTGGGGGCAGAGCTAAACACTTCGGGCAACACCTCATTAAGAAAGGTGTAACACTGGTAAGGGTTGACGCCTCTTTGCAAACAAATATTACTAACATCTGTGATGGTTGATGGAGTTCATTAATTGCAATATCTTCGCCCCACAGCGGAAAACGCAGCTAACTTGCACGGCGCTCTTTCTGTTATGGGGTGTGCTGGTCCATTTGTTGATTCCTCCATTGGTCTTCATGTCTCAGGAAGGCTGGACTTACATTGACGGACTGTATTTTTCTTTTGTAACACTGACAACAATTGGATTTGGGGATCTTGTTGCAGGTGGGTGGCAAAGTTGTTTTGTGCAAATGTTCAAAAGCTTCAGATTGGTAAAATTTCCAGTTGAAGCCTTTTGGTAAGAAGTTGGTATGGTACAAATGGACTTTGTTATTGGGAGCAAGATATGTCCCTTCCAGTCCTTTAAGAAATTTATTTTGAGTATATGGGTCTATGGTTGAGACATGGTGCATGTAACAAGAGCAGAACGCTGCATGCTGCGGACTAGGATGTTCCTGGGTCACTTTCAAGGCTTGAGCCCTTCAAAAAACTCATTTGGGTCGATATTTACGATATTTTCTCTCTTTTTAGGAGTTGATCCCAATGCTGAGTACCACAGTCTCTATCGCTACTTTGTGGAGGTCTGGATCTATCTCGGTCTGGCTTGGCTTTCATTGTTCTTCAACTGGAAAGTGCGAATGGTTGTGGAGGCTCACAAAGCTATTAAGAAGCACCGGAAGAGGCGGAAACTTTCTCTGGAGGAGCTACAGCGCATCAAAGATGAACCCAAGACCCTTCATTCATCTTCTGCTCCCAGTGATGCAAACATCTTCAGTTTCCTATCAAAGAAAAAGGAGGGATACAGTGATTTGATCAAGCAGATTGGTGCAGAGAAGGAGCCAGGCCCTCGAAGTCGAATGACTAACGGAACAAGCAAATCCCCAAAACGCTCCAAAAGCTGCAATGATTCTCCTTCAATAAACGGAAACTCCATCCTTAATCTGGAGCACTCCCCTCGGCTGAAACAGCGGTACAGTTTAAGCGACAGAATCACTCTAGCTATCTCAAAATCTACTGTGTTTAGCCAAGAAGAGTATCTTATCATGAATGAGAGGCACACAGAAAGCGAAACCAACATGGAGTTTATGGGAATGTGTGAGAATCAACTCGATAAGGAGGAGTCGGAGAGCCAAAAAACTCTTGAGCATGGAAGATGCTCTGACGGTTCGCTCTCATGGGACACCTTTCAAACTTTTCCTAATGCCAATATCACCTTTATTGATGAAGACAAGTGTTTAAACAACAACCCGAAGGATGATCACTTCTTCTCTCCAGTATTCCCTACCTTAAGAATCACAAAGGGACATGACTCTGCGTCTGAGACTTCTATCTTCACAGCTGGTGGGTCTGAACATGGACGTTCCTACGAGCAGCTTGTAGAGGAATACTCCAAAGAAGAAAACACAGACATTTAGTCCATGCATTCACTCCTCAAACCATGTCGAGGATTTACATTTCACCTTTTCATACATTTTTCGAAGGCAGATTCTTTTAAAATAATGGCAAAACTGAAAGTGTTAAATTGCTTTAAACAAACAGTGATCTCAGAGGTCTCTGATTAACGCTATATAAATATTATATTAATTATGAAATGCTTTGTTTGTGCCAGTCTTTAATGTTTTTAATTGCTTTTTGCTACTTCTTTTTTATTTAGGAATATTGACAAGCTGTTTTCGTTTGGAATTATTTGTAACATCTGTATACAGTACTGCCTTCTAAAATGTAAATATTGCTGATGAGATTATTTAGGAAGAAACATCATGTGTTTTAACTGGGAAACAGGACCAAATTTTTTTTATTATTGAAAAGCTTAATATTTATGATTATTTTAGGCATTCCTTTTTATGGTCCATAAGGAACTACTTCCTGATTTTGTTTCCTCTTTTGACAAATTTAATGAATCTAAGGGTTATAAGAGTGAGTTGTTCAGAATTTATTTTATAAGAAATGTTTTATAAGAAATGTTATAGTTTTTGTGCTTATTTCTGTTACTTAATATGTACATAGAAATGCAATGTTTGAGATTTGTTTCTATGATTTATAAATCAATAATTCAAAATACACATTAAAACATGCTATGTAAATTATAAACAAGACATTTTAAAGGATGAAATCTTTTACAGTTGATGAAGGACTAAGGTAATTTAAACATCTGCTGATTTGGAACGTTAGTCCACCTATATTATAAGATCATATATATTATTAGTTTAATTAAATAAAATGTACATTTTTACTGGAATTGTATTACAAATTTTAATTTGCATTGGTCAAATATTACTATTATTGTCAGATCTTGACAATATTTAGTACATATTGACCAAAAGACCTTTTAATGAACGGCTGATCAGACAGATACAGCAGAATGTCATTAAAATTTGGCGTCCATTTGACCAAAGCGTGTATTTGTACTTTATTGGTCTTAACTGAAAGTCTGCAAAAAAAACCTTGTCTAAATTATTAATTAGATATAATAGAATTGGGTAAAACTGGGTTGATTTCTATTTTAATCCGTTCATCGTCCCGTACTAAATAGTAAGAAGTAACGATGATTAATTCACGCATGCGCAATAGAAATACGATAAAACGAAATTATAAGTCGGTGCACCAAACTTTTATTTATCAATTGAAAACGGGATTTTATGCCTTTAAATATAAAAATAATTTACATTTTATTAAATATCATAAAAGTGTAAGTTAATTCAATTTTACACCCATCGCGGTCTAAATCCCGGTTGTGTTGCTTGTGTCTGTTATCTGCACAGAAGTAAGTTCCTTCACAAACAAGCAAACCTGCGTTTTCAAGCCTGCGTTTTTAAGTCAAGCGCTCCCTCCCTCTCACCTCCCCTGCGTCCTCTGATAGTCGCGTGCTCTGATAGTCACGTGCTCATTACGTTTCCCGGAAGTTCCTGGTTGCACAGAAATCACAAAGCAAGCTGTCAAACTTTAGTTTGACACCAGTTCAAATTAGCTAAAGTAGTCAGTTAACCGGATTTTACGCTAAAAGCGCGCGCACAATGGGATGAAATGCAACTGTATGCGGAGCATGTTTGTATAAGCTAGGAAGCTAACTAGCAAACCATCCATGACACCTTAACACACCATAGCCAAAAGAAAGGATTGTTTGCTTTCTTATTCTTGGAAACGAGGACAGAACAACGATGGAGGGTGACAACTCTGGGACTTTTGACAGTAGTCGAGAGGGTTAGCAGAGAGGTTTACGAGCGTTGGTCAACGTTTTGTTTGTCAACAATTGAGCTGGTTGATTAACAGCTATATGCTGCACGAGATTCCCATCTTTTCCTTTCATCCATTGTTAAAGTTGTCAGTAGTTTACGATGCACGACGCCTATGAAGCAGTTCCAATCCTGGAAAAACTACCACTTCAGATCGACTGTCTGGCGGCCTGGGGTGAGCTTTCCTTCTCTTTATACTTCATGTATGTACCTAACGTTAAGTTTTTAGACTAACGTTAGTTTTTAGTCTAATTTACAGATTCTCCAGTGGGTCAGCTGACTCAAATATTCCTATAAGATACAAACCATTCTCTCTGTTCAGACGGGTCACATGATTCCAGTTATAAGGGACAAGCCAGCTGTTCCTCTGTCAGAACCGCACTCTTTCATTTAAACAGCTTACTTCTGATTTTCGGTGACATTAAAAACCCCAATAATTCATAATCTATTGAAAAGATAAACTTGTTTTGTCAGTGCTGCCATTTTCCATGTGTCTTTGTTTCAGCCATTATTTAAAATTGTTATTTATTTTGGCATTTTCTTTTGAAAATGTAAAAAGAACTGTTGCAGATTCCTTTATTTTTCTAATAGAAGAGCTTATAAAGACAGGACCTAAAGGAGAGTGATGAGACATGGAAAATACCTGGGAATTGTTGCATCTTTGCCAGAAGTCACAACCTCAAGTCTTTTTGATGGGATTTACATTAATTTTGGGGCCAATTTCTCTCAGCAGCAGCTCTCAAACTTGATCAGGTTGATATATAGCATCTGTTTTCATCCATCCTCAGATTGTCTTGGCAGGTTGCATGGAGTAACACTGGAGCTCTGATAGATTGATCACTGGTTTCCAGATAACCTTCCTGACTGCGGATCTTCTCCATTCACTCAGTTTAGACAGTGACCAATTCTAGGAAGAATCCTGGTAGTTGTGAACTTGTTCTTTTGACAAATAAAGGAAGCTTTCTTTAGGATGGTTTGGTACCTTCTCCATATTCATGCTCAGCACAATCTTGTCTCTGAGGTCTACAGTCAGATCATATGAGATCAAATAATGACAAAAGCTGTGGATTCATTTGTGTGGTTTCTTAGTATTTACAATTTCAAAGAAAATGTAAGTAATTTAATAAGTTGAAACTTTACTCTTTTAAAGTTACATTGTCTTGTGAGACCAGAGGAAAATTAAACTTCAATATTTTTTGTTCTATATTGAAATGCAACTAGTTTTATTGGACTCAATGGTCAATGCAAAACTATGCTAACATTGCTATGACCAGATTTGGAGAAAGGAATTAGCTGAAGGAATTAAAGACATGGGTGAAGCAATAATTATTATCTCATCTCAAGATAAACAATACACCAAGTGCGGGGTCTCTTTAACATAGTTTGTATCAACTGTATGAATGGACTCAGTCAAGTTTTTTTATGTTTTCCAGACGACTGGCTCCTTGTGGGGACCAAACCGGGGCACCTTCTTCAGTATAGGATCAAGAAAGATGCAGGTGGTGCAGCACTTTACATCTCTTACCATTTTTTTGTAGCTTTGATTAATCTAAAGTGGATTTTGTTAAAGTTTCAAACAGGTTTGAAGTCACTCTAGAGAAGTCCAACAAGAACTTCTCGAAGAAGATTCAGCAGGTAGAACAATCTGTGCTTTTCTCTCCGCCGATATTTACCACTTCTTTTAATTCAGAATGCATCAAGGCTCTGTTTAATACAAGCTGAAGTAGATCATGCACTCTTTTACATCCACTTTGGGGACGCAGACTCTGTACAGTTTATGCTTTTGAATGCTTTTTGTAATCGTGTTGTTTTCATTTTCTTTTGATCATCCCCCTCTTCATCTCCGCAGCTTTTCGTGGTCTCCCAGTTTAAGATTCTGGTTAGTTTGCTGGGTAAGTAATTTGTGGTTCAACAAAATGATGCTGATTCCAGAAGATAACGTGTGCATTACGAAAGGGGAATTGTCTGTTTTGTTTTTTTACAGAAAATAACATCCACGTTCATGACCTGCTCACCTTCCAGCAGATTACCATGGTTTCCAAAGCCAGAGGGGCGACACTGTTCTCCTGCGACCTTCAGGTATAAAAACAAGGCTCTTGACTGATTTTTCACTTACTAAGGAGACTTCAGACACATCTTGACAGATGTGAAGTAGCATTGTACATCAAGCAAAGACACCTGCAACATTAAAGCTAAGAGTGACTTTATTTGCAATGCTCTCTGTTTAAACAGCTAAACTTCCCATATTTTTCACATGAAAAACTTAAGTAAGCATTTCTGTAAGATTTTGTGTGTCGGGGAAACATTGTCTCAGCGGCTGTCTGAATTAAATATTAATGGTGTGACCCACCTATTGATTTCAAATTAATGTGTAGGTTTCAAAAAGTTTATTGGTTTTTATATTTTGGATTTTAACATTATAACAGTTGTGAGACAGAATTTGCGAGGTAATTTTAATTAAAACGTGAGAAATCTTTCAGTTTCATTTTAAAGACCCCAAATCGCTACCATCTGTACCATCTAGTGGTGAAAAGAAGGGACAAACAATCCTTGCAAGTACTATATGGCTTCTGTTTTTCAGTTGTTTTTTTTTCAAATGCAGCTACTGACTTTTATAACCAAATAAAATGATACAACAAGGTTATTCATGGAAATATTCTGATAATTATCTCATGATGACAGATTATTTGAAACACATTCAGCATTCATGGGAATTTTTTTGAAAGTTTGAAAACATCAACAAATAATAAAAAAAAAATATTACTTGAGTTTTCCAGAGATTAAAAAAGTTTTTTGGTTTTATGTCAAAACATCTACAACCTTTTGGTTTGTTTGATCAGCAAAGTCCCTCCCTCAGGCATCATGCCCCTCTCACCAATACTTTGCTGTGTTTACATATGTCTCTCTGCAGCAGACTGACTCGGGCGATCCCAAACTGCGCATGTGTGTCGCAGTGAAGAAGAAGATTCAGTTGTATTACTGGAAGGACAGAGATTTCCACGAGTTGCAGGTTTGTGGGCGCTTTGGTCATTTTAAACCATTGAACATAGACTTATCCCGATCCCTTTTCCTCACAGGGGGATGTCAGCGCTCCAGATTTAGCCAAATCCATGGCTTGGTGTGAGAACTCCATCTGTGTGGGCTTCAAACGTGACTATTATCTGATCAGGGTATGTTCAAACGGAAAGTTACCAAACTTTCTGTGGTGGTTTCTGTGGACTAATGAACGTTTTAGTGCTATTTACAGAGCCCCTTAAGGTTGAATAAGGTTTTACATGGTTGGGGGAACTTTTTCTTTACGGTAACGAATCAGTATTTATCATTTAAATAAAAAAAAAATGTTTTTGCAAATGGGCTTAAAGAAGAAGTTTAAACTAGCTGATGAGTTTTATCCTTTCGGTTGGATTTTTATCGTAGTCTCTGTTACTCTGCTCTAGGTTAACTTGTGATGGTTGTTTTCAGATGGACGGTCGCGGGTCCATCAAGGAGCTGTTCCCCACTGGGAAGCAGCTGGAGCCTTTGGTGACTCCACTAGCTGATGGGAAGGTGGCTGTGGGTCAGGATGACCTTACGGTTGTTCTGAACGAAGAAGGGGTCTGCACGCAAAAGTGCGCCCTCAACTGGACGGATATTCCTGTTGCCATGGGTACAAGAGCAACATGTTTCTCATTAACTTTGCTATTCATCAAAAAAAAAGATGGATTCAATGATTTTCATATGATTTCATCTCCCTTGTACTTCCTCAGAGCACCAACCGCCTTACATCATTGCAGTGCTACCACGGTACGTGGAGATCCGTACCCTGGAGCCTCGTCTGCTGGTGCAGAGCATAGAGCTACAGAGACCTCGCTTCATCACCTCAGCTGGGTGAGACCTGCACACCAGCTCGGTTTTAGATGGGCATATGCTTTTTGGGATGTTCAGGAACAAGGATTTCTTCCGTTTTTATTTCACCAGATCAAATGTAGTATACGTTGCTAGCAATCATTTTGTGTGGCGCCTGGTACCAGTGTCCATTTCCAGTCAGATACGGCAGCTGCTGCAGGACAAACAGTTTGAACTGGCACTGCAGCTCGCGGTGAGACTCTCAAATTTTCTGCATCTGGGAAATGATCAAATGCAAAGCATCTTGAGAATTTTATTTGTATTTCATCAGAAAATGAAGGATGATTCAGATCCAGACAAGAAGCAGCAGATCCATCACATTCAGAACCTGTTTGCCTTCAACCTTTTCTGTCAGAAACGCTTTGATGACTCCATGCAAGGGTTTGCCAAGCTAGGAACTGGTGAGTGGAACCATTACAACGTTGTTTTGCTTTGTTAACAAACAGTAGTGAAACGCCTCTTCAAATCCACAGATCCCACTCATGTTATTGGCCTGTACCCAGACCTGCTCCCCTCAGAGTACCGGAAACACCTGCACTACCCCAACCCTCTGCCCCCGCTTTCTGGAGCCGAGCTGGAGAAAGCACACCTTGCCCTCATAGATTACTTGACACAGGTATGAGTTTCACACTCACTGGATTTCATTATCTTCAGGTTTTTTACAGTCTCTCTTTATTTTTGGGATAGAAACGCAGTCATCTAGTGAAGCACCTTAATGACTTGGATCCCTCCACCACCTCCCCACTCATGGAAGGGACGCCGACCATCAAGAGCCGAAAAAAGCTACTTCAGATCATCGACACGACACTGCTCAAGTGTTACCTTCATGTAAGACAGTGATGATTTGCTCTGATTCCAATAGGAATGAAGCGCATAATGAAAAAAAAATCCTACAGTCTTCAATGTTTTTGGTGACAAAAAATGTTCTTCATCGTTCACGTTCTCTCATTCTTCTTCCTCTGATTCTACTTCCTCTTTAGCCTCCATTTCCTCTCTTTCTGCTTCCTTTTCATCCTTCCCTCCTCTCATTCTGCTTTCTCTTCACCCTGACTTCCTCCTCCACTTCCTTGTAGTTTTCTTCCTGTTCGATCCTCCACTTCCCTGGATTCTACTTCCTCTTCATCCTCCACTTTCTTTTGTTGTGCTTCGTCTTCATTCTAGACACTTTTTCTTACTCTGCTTTCTTTTCATCCTCTACGTCCTCTCATTCAGCCTCCTACTTCTCTGCCATCTTCCACTTCTGATTCTACTTCCTCTTCATTATCCACTTTCTTTCATTCTTCTTCCTCTTTAGTCTCCACTTCCTTTCATTCTACTTCCTCTTCACCCTCCACTTCTTCTTTCACCCTCCACTTATTCTTCTGCTTTGCCCTTGTTGGCTTTCTTTTTTCCATTTTGTTCTTATCCCTGTCCCTTGCTGTCTTCCTCCTCCACCATTTATGTTCTTTGTTATCCATTACTTATTTGCCTTGTTTGTTCCTCTCCAGACCAACGTGGCCTTAGTGTCGCCTCTCCTGCGGCTGGAGAACAACCACTGCCATATCGAAGAGAGCGAGTATGTACTTAAGAAAGCCCATAAATACAGCGAACTCATCATTCTCTATGAGAAGAAAGGCCTCCACCAGAAAGGTCTTTCTAGATTCTTCCTTCTAAAATTTTGTTACTTCTTTACAGGTTTACAATGTAATGTTCAGGGTTTAGCTGCCAGTTGAATTCTTGTAAGACTTTCTTTTCTGAGCAGATGGAGATGGGCGCATGGACCAACAGAAGTGTTTTTTTGTTTGTTTGTTCTTTCAGCTCTGCAAGTTCTTCTGGATCAGTCCACCAAAGCCAATTCTCCTCTTAAGGGTCATGAGAGGACTGTACAGTATCTTCAGAGGCTTGGTGAGAATCCCTAGCCTGCTCCTCGACTTGAAGCACCACTTTAAATATACAATTGACATGGATGTTGAGTGGCTAAATATACTAAATGCCCCGAAGAATCACAGCTTAAATTGCTTTTTGCATTATCGATCTGTTTATCTCATGAGTTCACCCACTGGAGGCTGTTGGCTCATTAAATCACTAAATTAGCCGATATTGTTGGTTCATATTGTGAGAAAAAAGTAGCAGCTTATAATTACACCTTACTCAAGTCAAAATGTGATACCTTTACCTTGAATATTGGGAAAATGAATCTCCCCTGTCCCTACTACACTGATGTCCTAGTCAATGCTTTAGGTGCATCTCACATCGTTGTAGGTAGAGCATTTATTTTGAATCATTCTGCATCTGCAAGAGACCACATATTACATCTTCAATGTTTCATATGTAAAATAAAGTACATATAGTTGCAAACTCTTAGAAATCAAAGTAGTTAAGTGCATGAAATAGATCTGTCTTTATCAGTGCTGTCTTGGTTGTTGTCCTTTGAGCAGGAGCTGAGAACCTTGGCATCATATTTGAGTTTTCCCCCTGGGTTTTGAAGATGTGTCCCGAGGATGGACTGAAGGTAAGGTATCCCCTTCTGGTTCGATGTCCTCTGGAGTTAAACAAAGAGCTGACCGTCATTTTTTTTTACTTTTTACAGATCTTCACAGAGGACCTAACGGAAGTAGAGACTCTTCCCAGGGATCAAGTGCTCAAATTCTTGAAGGAAGGCTTCAAGGAGCTGGCCATCCCATACCTAGAGCACATCGTTGACGTGTGGTACGACACCCAGCCCGAGTTCCACAATGTTCTGATCCAGCTCTACCTAGAAAAGGTTCAAGGACTCATGAAAGTGTATCTCAACTCACTTCCCGAAGGTTAGACCTAAAGATTAAATAGAGATAAGAATTATGAACTGAAGCAACTTTGGTATAAAAAAAAGTTATAAATAAACCAATAATTCCAGAAATATACGTGTGCCACCTGTGTGCAGGGGTAGCCGCTGTACCTGCCGGACAGGAAGCAGGAGAACTGGGAGAGTTCAGGAACAAGCTTCTGTCCTTTCTGGAGGATTCCAGGAGTTATGAACCAGAGAGACTCATCAGCGACTTCCCATTTGATGGTGAGCCCTACACTTTCATTTAAATCAAATACTATGATAAAATATTTTCATTTGTTACTATGATTACCATAAACAAATCCCAGTTTCTCTGTTTCCCATGTTTCACCTTGAAGGCATTTTCTTACATGGCCATTAGAAATCAATGGTTTATATTTAATCCCTTCTAGAGCCCGGGATTCAAATATTTGTGGTTTTTAATGAAAAAATGTCTACCAGTTTGAAAAGATAAAAGTGGTTTGCATGAGAAAGGATGTGCTTTCTCTTCTCAGGTCTGCTGGAGGAGAGGGCTCTTCTCTTGGGTCGCATGGGAAAGCATGAGCAGGCTCTCTTCATCTATGTTCACATTCTGTGTGACACAACAATGGCTGAAGAGTGAGTCCAGAATACATTTATATACAAACACAAACACTGCAAGACCAAAAAAAGTCACCTTCTGCATTTAATCAGGTAAATAGTGTAGGGAAATATATAGCTATAAGAGTTTTATGCGCGCATTCTCCACCAATATGTAGTGAAATCTATTGGTATAAAAGTTTATTGCGCGCATTCTCCACCAATATGTAGTGAAATTTGTAGCTATAAAGGTTTACGCGCGCATTCTCCACCAATATGATGTAAGGGAATATATGGCGCAATAGCTATAAGGGAATTGATTATACCTGAGGGTATAATCGGTGATTCAAATGAGTCGACTCAGTGTCTCGGACAGTGCATCGGAATCATTTGAACACATGTGACTGTTGTCCAAAATACGTAACGTAGTTACTGTATATTAAGGAAAACTCATCAGTTTAACTCAAATGGAATTATCTAAAGGTTTTAGATAATTTAGAAGGTTTGAATGTTAATAATCTCCACCAACTGTACTATAAATACAGTAAAATCAATCCTAAGAGCACGGTAGCAAAGATCTACAGAATAATGCAACAACTTGCAAACATTACGAGATACTTCTCTTTTATTATAAAAGTAAATATTTATTGGAAAATATCTAAGACAGACAAATACTATTCTAACAAGTAGCTAGCACACACACACACACATTCACATTCATACAGATGTAAGAGAGAGAGTGAATTCTGGGTTTCAGACATTTAGCAAGGAGCTGACTTAAGAACCATCAATCAGGCATTGATTTCAACTTTGCATTGAGTTATTAGACAAAGCTAATTAGACTAGAACAATGCACCAGTAAAGTAACCGATTCTGGAAGAATGTTACTTGCGCTGAAAGTGATTCGATGTCCCGTGTCTTGCTTCAGATGTCCTTTGTGAAGAGATCGTTCGATGAAGAAAGTCGGTCGCTTACAACATTGAACTTTAACGGAAAGGAATGAAAACGAGTAAAAGTGTCGCTCTGGTTGAAAGTCTTTAGAACTTTGAGAAACTACGCAAAACTTCTTCTGCGCCTACGAAATGCTTGGGCGGAGGTGACTCGTGTGTCCTCCATTGTCTTTGTTGCTGGAAGCGTTGTTAGGAAGGCTTTGTTCTTCTTCTGTTTCTTTCTGCTTCTGTTCTTTCTCTTGTTTCAACTCTTTCAAACTCTGTGAAACTCTCGGAAAACTCTCGGAAAACTGAGATTTGAATTCTGGTACACATGTTTTAAAGGGCGGTTCAGACCAATAGCGTGTCTTTCTGAAAGTTCCTCCTTGAGGCGGTCCTATCCAATCAGATGGCAGTTCCTGTACTTTTCTCCTTGAGGGAGGTTCTGTCCAATCAACGACAGTCTAAGGCACACTGGAAATCCCGCTAAAATTAACAAAGGAAAGCTTGAACAGATACATTATTCTATAGTTCTTCTATCGCATTAACCTCTTAATCAAAAGCAAAACTTCATCAGAATAAAGTGGGAAAACCATCATTCACACACACATCCATACATGACTATGAATATTCCTGTTACTTGATGTGAAGAGGTTATATTTAAATGGTTCCTGCAGGATTCAGCTCGTACAACTCATATACAATTCATCTCATATAAAGAAATTATAACAAAGTCCAATGTATATCTGTATACATGAAGCCATGTGGTTGTGAGTCATTTTGTATTGTTTGATTCACTGTTTATTAGTTGTTCCTTTAAATGATCCTGAGTTTGTGTGCCTGATCTTGTGGGCTGTTGGAGAGATAATGGGTTCGTTTGAGATTCATGAGGGCATATCTTTAAAAGAGATGCCATAAACAGTTGTCCTCTGACCTCCTGTGCCTAGCACGGCTAGGGTTTCGGGGTTGAATCTAGTTTAATGGTCCATGGGGACCATAAAGCATTGTAATCTGGACTAGCGATCAGTCACGAGGTCCTTGGAGGTAGTGTGTATACTTCACAGGAACACTTTGGGGTTTCTGGATCTCAAGTCTGTTCTACGTTTGTCTGCATTATCTTGCCTTAGACCCTACAATAGGTACAGGAGTCCTATTGGATAATTATTGCATCTTTCATGTGGTGACTGGTTATTTATCTGCAACTGCTCCAATGAGTTGGTTCTCATTTCCCCATGTGGTCGTGGAAAAATTGTCGCTTTGTTTGTGAAGAGTCAAATCATTGACCTGCATCAATCTTCAAAGAAAAAATATAGCTAGAAGTAAGTCCTGAAAGATCACGATCAGAGATCGTTTGGTGAAATCAAATTGAAGAAAAACAACAGCACAACCTATGGTTAAGATTATTAGTGAAAGAAAGAGAATTTCAACATGCACAGTGTGAAGGGAATAGAGGATGACATTTGTCGGGATTTCCTGCGGGTCTTGCGATTCCTATGGAATTCCAGTGGGATGTCATCAACTTTCTTATTAATCTCGTGGATGGGATGGGACGGTAATAAAAATCAACGGGAGCGGGAACACCATTAATAGATTATAGATTGTGTACAGCAACCCAATTGAGATGCGTCGATTTTTCTAAATCTTTCAGTGCGTCCAAAGAGCACGATTTTTTCCGGGTCAGCAACAGAAGTTAACCCTTTAACACCGAAGCTGTTGCCAGCGACAAACAAAGAGAAACAGACCTTTCGTCAGGAGCGCAAGAGAGCAGCGACAATTAAAACAATTAAACAATTAAATTTAAAAAATGAAACAGGATTTAATTTTTTACTCTGCTCCAGGATTAGGATGGGATTTTTTTTCTATGGGAGTGGGAAGGGACAGGAGTGAAAATCCACTCCCTTGTCATGCTCTAGAAGGGAACTCAAGAGATCAGGGCTGAACAGCTGTGTAGCCCTCAAAAAAACACTAACCAATTTGATAGGGAGCATGAGGACTGGACTTTGGAGCAATGGAAGAAGCTCATGTGGTCTTATGAGTCTAGATTTGCCCCTATTCCAGAGTGATGGGCGCATTAGGGTAAGAAGAGAGGCAGATGATTCACCCATCATACCTACTGTACAAGCATGTGGTGGCAGTGCTATTATATGGGGTTGCTGTACGTGGTCAGGTCTAGGTTCAGCCACTGCATGTGCTCAAAGAACAAGGTCAGCTGACGTCCTCGATATACTGAACGTTGTTCCATTGTTATTCCATCAATGGATTTTTTTCCACAGGATATTCCAAGATGACAATGTCAGGGTTCATTGGGCTCAAACTGAGAAAGAGTGATTCAGGGAGCATGAGACATCATTTTCTTACATGAATTGCCCACCACAGAGTCCAGTCCTTAACCCATTGAGAATCTTTGGGATGTGCTGGAGAAGGCTTTGCACAGTGGTCAAAGTCTACCATCATCTGTGCAAGAACCTGGTGAAAAATGAATGAAACACTGGATTCATGTGTTGCTACTTCTCAAATCTTGCGTTTAAAGCTTTTAGAAAATTGGATAAAGACCACAAATAACAAACTTTCTTATTTTAACTCCATAGGTACTGCGACCGCCACTATGATCCAGCAGCTAATGGCAATAAAGATGTAAGTAATAGGGGTTTTCTTCAATAATTCTTAACCACTAGAAAACAAAATATTACTCTAGTGAATTTCCATCCTCACAAAATGAAAAATTGAGGATATACGTCATATAGCGCTCTGTCCATAGGTTTATCTTTCCCTGCTGCGCATGTACCTGTCTCCTCCTGATGTGCACTTCCTGGGGCCCATTAAAATGGAGTTGTGTGAGCCTCAAGCCAACCTCCAGGCAGCGCTCAAAGTCCTTCAACTCCATCACAGCAAACTCAACACAACCAAAGTAAGCTTTAACAAGACCTGGGATCTCATTTTTCATTTTTATTCATTTTCCAACCCACTTATTCCATTTTTGGAGTCGCGGGGGTCTATCTCCAGCGCACATTGGGCGAGAGGCTGGGGTGCACCCTGAACAGATCACCAGTACATAATGCCGCACACCTGGGGTCTTATTTACAAGATTTCACAAAATCCACAGTAAAGTTTAGGAGCCCCAGTGGCTAACTTGCATTTGTTGAAAAGGAACCTTAGATATTTCAATATACTCATTACTCTATATTTCCCCGTATTCAGCTAAACAAGAAATTTAAGACAGAAAATTGTCAATAACTAAAAGGAAGTGACTTAACCCTTTAGTAAACATTTAATAATTAATAGTTTGTTCATATGATTTTGGATGAATAAATATGCAATTAATCTCCCACCATCATGCTATGTTTGGTTTCTCTCTCTCTCTCTCTCTCTCTCTCTCTCTCTCTCTCTCTCTCTCTCTCTCGCTCGCTCATTCAGGCCATAAACCTGCTCCCAGCCAACACTCAGATCCGAGAGATCCGGGTCTTTCTGGAGAGTGTTCTTGAGGAGGAGGCTGAAAGGAAGCGCTTCGACCAGGTCTTGAAGAGCCTTCTGCAAGCCGAGTTCCTCAGGGTACATTAACATTTGTGTCTTGAACATTTTAATCTGCCTTTAAAAACATGTTTCTATTGATTGAGAAATAGATAGAGATTTGTGCTTTTTGCAATTAATTGTACAGCTTCTGTTTTAAGAGTAAATAAACATTCTCAAAGGTTCAGTTACTTTGTTTAAAACTGCTTTCTGTACTTCAAAGCAGCAATTCTGTTCCATCCACAATTATAGAAATGAGGATACTTTTGTAAGCAAAAAAAAAGTGATAATCTTGATTATGATCCTTTTATGTAAAAACAACAATAACGACTTTTTCTATTAATAAAAATAATTTTGTATTATTTCTTTGTGTGCAGGTGCAAGAGGAGCGCATCTTTCACCAGCAGGTCAAGTGTGTCATCACCGATGAGAAAACCTGTAGAGTTTGTAAAAAGAAAATTGGAAACAGGTGAGCCTCAGAGCGCCTGGTGTAACAGAGCAGACAGAGACTGAGATGAGATTAAAAAGGGAAGGCCGTAGCCGATTACATGAGAAAAGGAAGAGAGCATACTAAGACCAAGATGAGATTAGGAGTTAAAACAGAGATCACATCATACAAGATGAGATTAAGCCTTGAAAAAGGAAAGCTTTACTGTGTGTGAGACCAAGACGAGATTGTACAGAGACCAAGAAAAGATCAAGACTTTCAAGTCCAACTTTGGGAGATACCAGACCAGTTCATACAGAGAGAACAAGATTAGATCAAAACTTTAATGGTGGATGAGACCAATTACTGACAGTGTGATGTGAGGTGTAACCCCATCAGTGTGCAAGACCAAACAGTGCAAGGTTAAATAAAGACCTTAAAAGCCAAGAGAGACCACCAGTGTGCAAGACCAAAACAGATCAAGATGGGATCAAGACTTTAAAAAGACAAGGCCCAGTCAATACAGAGAGCACTGGTAGGGAGAACAAGACCAAAACCAGATTGTTCTGAGACAAGATCAAGATGTTAAAAAGGCGCGACCAACTCCAGGACGTTTTTTCCTAATACTTTCCTGATGTATATCTTTGTTTCTCCAGTGCCTTTGCCAGGTATCCGAACGGAGTGGTGGTTCATTACTTTTGCTGTAAAGATCGCAATGTGTGTCCAGCAGAGTAACCAGAGCCACTGACTGACTTCAGGAAGGAGATTCACCCTGGATCTATGCGCATCGCACTATTTGTAGTAAAAAAAAACATGTCGGATTGACTTTATTAGTCGACTTGTTGATAAATGTAACGGAAACCTTTCTAACCTTGAATGCAAAAGCCTCACTGTGGAATCTTACTTTCCTTCCGCTAACGCACGGTTGTGTTCTCTCTGCTCTCCAGTAGGGATGATGGTCCAGTAGTGCACACAATGACAAAACAACAACCCGAGGAATGCCCCATTTCTAATAAACTCTTTACAACTAAACAGAATTGCAAGCAAAATAAATTAAAAACCAAAAAAGTATTAAAAAAAATAAATAAATGGCAATGGCAGAACAAAATTAAAGAAACAGTATCACAAAAATCTTTTAAAAAAGAAACAGAATCGCTGCAGTACAATTAAAAATAAAAAGCAAACAAAAGTCCCTAGCTAACGGAATTGCAAAATTTGAAAAGCAAATAATAATCTATGATACAACAATATTTCTGGCTAAATTCTGACTCACTACAACAGTCCAACTAAAAGTATTCAGAATCTTTGCATTGCAACAAAGAAATTAATTGCAATAACAAAAGGCAGAAACTTTTCAGTTCTGTTTATTTCTGTTCACAACAGAAATAAAGTAATACATGACACATCACAATTGAAATGCTCTGACCACTAGAGGCAGGAGATATGTGGAAACCTATTAATGCAGAAAACGCATAATCACTCTCAATTTCAAATCATTTATGTATAATGTTTAGAAATTAACAATGTAACATCAATAGTACACTTGCATCAAAATACTGATTTTGCTTTTGCTGTTTTCACACTCATTGCTCCCTAGTGGTCTGGAGCATTGTGTTGTAATAAGTTGATTGTGGCCTTGAGCTAGCTTTAAACGCTTCAAGATTTGCACTACTTTACCATAGAGGGGAGGGGGTGAGGGATGCAGAGAGGGTTTGTATCCACTGGCTGGACTGTTATTGTGAGCACGGCTTTCAGCTTTGTCTGTTTGAGAGGAAATTAGACACTAGACCCAAAGCCTGGCTCTGGCTCTCAGACTGTTTCAGAGAAAGGTTTGTTAGTTGAAATGAGAGTTTGTCTTTCCAACTGTATGTGACTTGTTTCATCCATTTGATTCTTCGGAGTCACCTGAAACACTGCTTCTTGATTTTTTTTTTAATAATGCTAGCAAATAGTCAGTATTTTCAGTAAAATTAGAGATATTATAAAGAGACACTTAAAGATGGTACAGTGTTAACTATTTACAGTTGTTTTAACTTTAATACTTGGTGTAACCTGTTCATTTTTTCTAGCATTATCTGGATCTTCAAGAACTTTGCTTTCAGGTTTAAATCTGTAACTGGCCTCCATGACTCAATGCTATATGAAGGTGGCTAAACAATGCATTTGTAGCTTTTCTGATAAGGTGCAAAAAAAATCAATGTAGTTGTTTGGGTATTTGCCACTATTTCTCCTTGTTACTGGTTTTTATTTATTATTAAAGAGATAATATATCCATCATTGAGTGAAGGTTGAACAGGTAATATGGATCACTTTTCTTTTTTAGTTCTGGAATGTTTGGCTGCTGTGGCAGCTTCTAAAGATCACTGGTCAAACAGGGCTGTGTTTGTGTTTTGAGCGGTGGGCGAACCATGAGCTCCTCTGTTGCTCTCTCCAAGTGAAGGTCACTTACAGGAAACTGATCTGAACAGTGAGAGACTGCAGTGCAAGATAAAACTAATAAACCTTTCTTCTCTTGTGCTCTGTCTCATTTGTTGTAACTGCAATTTGTTTATCGACCACTAGAGGCAGTTATCAAATACGAAAACGTAAACATATAATTTCGACACATTTATTTAGTTCTCTTAAGTTCTCTTTACTTATTTCGGTTCTTTTTTCAAATGATAATCAGGACACTAGTTTTAAATAAACAATATCGATGCGGAAATATGGAACATCTATTTTTTTAAATCAATGATATGTATATGCATTTATATCCAATTTTATTTATTTATAGGCATTTTAGGATATCGACACCAGCTGTTTTTTTTTAATAGTGTTTATAAAAGTATATCACATTCTGGACTGGTACAAACTTTGGTGTGATGTCTTAGTTCATTGTTAGCACATTGCATTTGCTTTAAACTCCCTGGTCACTTTATTAGGTACATCTGACCAACTACCCCTCCTTGCAAATGTCTAATTATCCAATCCCCTGGCAGCAACTCAATCTGTTTAGGTGTGAAGATCGTCTAGAATGCCGTTTTCTGAAGTTGGTATGGTTGTTAGTGGTTCAGAAACTGCTGAACTACTGGGATTTTTCATGCACAACAATCTCAGGCTTTACAAAGAATGGTCAAAAAAGGGTAAATATCCAGGGAGCAACAGTTCTTTGAGCAAAAATGCCTTGTTGATAGCGGAGGCATGCCCAGACTGGTCGAGCTGAGAGAAATACTACAGTAACTCAAATAATCAGTTACAATTGAGGTTTAGACTGGTCTTGGTGTTTTTTTGTTTTTTTTTGGCACGCTTTACCGACATCTGCAGCAACTGCACAATGCTATCATATTCAACATGAACCAAACTCTCAGACTCTGAGTATTGTTTCCACTACCTTTTTGAAACTATGATATGAAGGATTAAAGCAGTTCTGAAGACAAAATATATACTAATTAGTAATTAGCATTTTGGCAAAATTATTTATCCATAAATTTATATGTAAATGTTTTTGTAAAACATTTATGTTAGGTCTTCTACATGTGCAATATAATCGTATTTGATGTATGTTGTTCAAAACATTTTTGTATAAATGATTTTTCACCCTTTCTATAAACGATTTATTAAACTTCACAAAATTAATGTATCTGACCTTAAAGATACCATGAGTCAGAAGTAACCCTAGCCTCCCAAGATGAGACCTTCCTTTCTTTCGTTTATATTAAGAGTTGATTTAAGAGTCTGAAAACAGCTGTAGCTCATTAGCGGAGCCTGCAGTGATGTCATATGTGGAGCAAAAGACTTGGGTTGACCCAGAAGAAATGTTCTGAATGCATCACACTGTGTAACTCTTCTGACAACATATTTTATTGCTTGGATCTGACAGAAATAAAAAGATTAGAGTCTTATAAAAAGTATGCTAGGCCAATGCACAAGAATGTCGAAATGAAAAGCCTTAAACATAAAAGTCATTCACAAACACGCATTTCTGTCACCAGGAAGATTACATATACCTCAATGATCATCAGAAAAAGTGTGTAAAAATATTTGGAACATGTTTCATTTCTGGAAAACAATGAAAATATGTGACACCAGTGGCACATCTTTAATTTCACTCATTGTTTCTCATTATTACGGGATGTTATTAAAAAAAAAATTTCACTTTTACAATAATTAACTTTTTTTTTTCATTTCAATGAGATGCTATTTACATAGAATTTCTTTTCTTTACAATACAAATTGTAAATTTTGATAAACATATTTATTTCTTTAATTTAAAAAGTGTTTAATGAGAAAATATGTATACATAGAAAAACGTTTTAAACTAATAGGATCACAATAAAATATATTTTTATAACAAACCACCTTCTAGTGACAAGAACATTGTTTTAATGCTAAATAAAAAAAAATTAATCAGCAGTGATCTGCTGAAGTAAACAAACTGTGCTATAAGTTGTGCTTTTTGTTTGTCATGCCACTATTTTGAATAAATTACCAGTAATACAATACAAATGATAGTACAATGAAAAAATGTGTTTCTAATTTATGGTCAAGCAAAATGTAGGGTGTTTTAGATTGCATTGAATTCAGTGGATTTAATCGAAATATTTCAAACACCTGCATGTTTGTTTAGTTTAAATATAATTATTAAAATATTTAACGCAAATAAAAGTTCTACAAAAACTGATAAAATAATGTGCAACTGTTTTTGCAGTCCGGCTGGAAACCTTTCTTGATGCGCGCACGAGGAATACGTTTCGATTATTTGATACATTTTTGTAAAACACGAACACGAACGAGCCGATAAAACGGGAAATTGCATATATAATAGAAACTGGTAAGGAATAAGAGTAAAAAGTCGACAAAAAGCGTGTACATTGAAAATGACTGAATTTACTATCCTTTTGATCATGTTATGTAAAACGTTTATGATTTCATCATCTTTATTTTTTTTACAATAATATTCATGTGGCCCCAATGTACACGTTAAAATCAAGACAATTCGTTATATTTACAGTTGAACCATTTGTTGCTTATTCTATTTTGACCAAAAATCTCTCGACTGAGAGTAACTGTGACCGGGCTTTAGGACCTGGGCGAAGCTGAGCCTGAAGAGGCTGCCCACTGCGCACGACTTCATCCCCATCCTCCTCCCCATCATCACAAACACACGGAGCGGTTCAAGTCCCTCATGATGCGCAGGATTCGGGCCAACGCCATCCTCATCCTCACCGTGGCCTGGATCCTCGGCACCTTTTATTACCTGTGGCAAGAAAGCAAACCCTTCTCTTCATCCCCATCCTCCTCGGATTCCCAGCTAAAGAGCCACGGGCAGAAGCCCTCCTCTGGGAGGCTGGAGGAGCGCACTCTTCCTCTGATCGTGAGTAATAGTGACGAAGATGCCTGTGTTTCAGGGGCTTTTGTTGATATCTGAGGCAAAGCATGTGTGGATCTCAGATACATGTAAGAGGCTTTTCCTTAATCCAGCTGCAGCAGTGTGTGTGTCAGAAAGAGAAATCCGAGCTCTGTTAGAATTGAACCCATGCAGGTGATGTCCCCCTGGAGTCTCCCTGGCATTGGATGTATCTGGAGACCTCATATTTGTTGGCTTATTTGCACAAATCCTCATCTTTGTCACATTTCCCTCCTATTTTCATATATCTGCTGAAGGGTCACAAATATGTTTATTGGCATTTATCGTGATTTTCTGTTGGTTTTAGACATCAGTTAGTCTGCCAACATCTTATTTTGTAATTGTTTTGCCTGTGACTGTTCCTGTCCCATGAATGCTGCTGAAAATAAATGAAAGTGAATACGTGAAGAAGTTGAATTTCTGTTATTTCATGCAAGTTAGTGTATTCAAATCATTCTTATCGTCCATCCTTACAAATCAGGTTAAGCAGGAACATTTTTGGATGTATAACGATTTTCTATTGTTTACAGTAACACTAATTGCTATTACTAATGTGGTGATGAGTTATTTAAATTGAGCATTCAAGGCTTATTCAAAGAAGCTGTTTTTGAAAATATTGCATTCTATAATTGATAAAGGACACAGTGCTAGTCAAGTAAGTCTATCTAAGTTTGATAGAATTTGAATACAGAATTTGATAAATCAAGCTGATTCGTGTTGCCAGGTTTCTCCCAGGTCGCCTGACTCATCTTGGCTCTAGAAACAGCTGTTTGCTGTTTGATTAGCTCCTCGCAGTTTGACTCCACATTCATCAGGTATAGAGGAAACACTAACGTTTAACTTCTCAGCACTCTTCCACAAGAACATCATGCAGGGCTATTTCATGCTTCATGACAGAGTTGCTGAACAATTGTTTGTTGAAAGATACAGATGCTTTAAAAAGGTGAAATCAGCTACAGGAGGTATGCGGTGTCCTGCATCTCCATGGCAACAGAGCACCACTCTTCAAAATACTAGGGAATTGTCGTAGAGCTGTGAGAGGACGCCACCTGTGCAACAAGTGTAGCCACTGTCAAAAATTGCTATCAGTGGAGTTATAACAAAGAGGGGAAAGACAATGACAGAGCAGGGTGAGTGTATGCGGAGGAGCATAGTGCTTAGGGGGCACATACTACACAGTCTATAGAACTCCAAACTTCATGAGACCTTCATGGAATTGTTTTATGTTCAAACAGCTGCATCCAAGCTGAACATCCAGCCATGTAATTTCCAGCCAAGCACTTAATTACTTACTTAATTCTAAATCAACTGGAATCTCTTCTCTGTATACTTACAAACGGCTGGTTGTGTTTACTCCTGAATTGTTAGTTGCTTTGGATAATTGTCTGCTAGCAAAATGGCTCTATGTTAAATCATCTGGTAACACTTCTTTTAGAATACTATGGATTCTTGATCCAAATATAAAAAATATCATACTGAGTGACACTCATGTCACAATTTGATAATTTTTTTAGTGGTAATTAATGTAAATATCAATAGAACACAAGGAACTTAGTATCAGTAAGGTTCTCAAGTAATTTTTTTGCCATTGTCACGAGTTTAAGACATTTTACTGAAGACATTTTTGAAAATTTTTTCCACAATAAATAAAAAAAACATCAGATTTTTGTTTGCGGAAAACTTTGTGGAAGTGGAATTGACAGAAAAATGCATATTTTCATAACAGCATCTAATAAAACATACATACACAGTAAATTTCGCAGTGTCAATCCAACAGCGCTCAGAATATATATGGTTGCAATCTATCGCGTGTAAATCAGCAGTGTAAAAAAAGTGGTGTAAAAGGTAATTAACTCCCATTAGTATATACAAATTAACAATACACTGTGTAAAAAATACACTTTACCAGTGTAGATTATGGGTGTAAAATTACATATGGTTTTACATTTACACCTGAAAGTGCAAAATACTTCAACTTTTTACACCTAATAGATTGGGACCATATATGAACTGTTAAATTGTCTGTAAAATTTGGAAATTTAAGTCAGAATCACACTTATAATAATTGTGTAAACAATATATATTTTTTTATATTTTTCATTAAATTTTTATAACATTATAATAATGTTTTCCCACCCTGTTTTTTCCCCAACATCATTTTAGAAGCTCAGTAAAGATGTAAGACAAAAATATATTTTTTAAACTAAAACAAGCAAAGAAAGCGGAGAAAAGAGTTTTTGTACCCAATATAAATACTTGACACAACATGGCTTACCATATTTCCCGTGGAAAGAGTTTGCAGTTGTAAAACTGCATACAACTCAGCAACAGTAGCTAAGGGGGCGGGGCTTAGTGCTATCATCCCATAGCTAAAACAGAATCCAGGACTAATGACTTCTTTTTGTTGCGGTTCCTCAATTGTTGTTGCTTAAATTTCAATCTGTGAATTTTTTGGTTTCTGTCAAAAGCTATAAAATACCAAAAAAAGGAAAATCCGGACAAAGTAGCTCAATGTCAATGGAGTTTATTTCAAGTGTGATTTCCACTTCCCAAAGTAAGAAATGAGCCACAACAGGAAGTGATCGCCTTAGATTTCCACTATTGACAGAAATAGAGAGAAATTGAAGAAAGGAGCAGATTTAATCTGCATCAGGTGAAGCTGACTGTGTTCTTGACCCAGAGTAATCCTGTGATCCTTCACCTGCTTTGATACCTGATCTACCTCTTAACCTCAGCTCTCTCTTTCTCTGAGCGCGGATGAAAAGATTCTGCATCCACCCCCGAGCCTTAATGGCATGAGTCTATTATTTACTAGATCGCATGGAGAGAACGACAGATTAAACTGAGAGAGAGAAAAGTGGCTACTTCATCACAGTCGCAAGCAATAATTCTGCTATTTTATGGATGTCTCTGTAGGATTGTTGCAAGACTTATTTATCCCTTAGAGTCAAAAGAGACTCCAATTCCTCTGGCCTTTTTGCAGAGTATTAGTCTCAGTCGTTTACAGAAGGAATAAACATAGTGCTATCATCAGAAATCTTTCTTTAGTTCTGCCAGTTTTACGTTTGGCCAAATGCAAGCCAAGCTCATTAAAGCTTGGTTACCTCGGTTAACTCATTCACACAGTACACAATCGCCTTAAAGGCAAAAATTTTCCAGGAACAGAAATCTGGTTATGTGCAAATCCCTTCTAGGATGGGTTTTAAATACAGTAAATATGTGTAATTTTTTAATAAACTACCCTCTCCGTAGTGCAGAGACAGTCTTCTCAAAAACCCACAATGATCACTTTTCACCGTCTGATTCTAGTAGCATTTCACTTTTAGCTGTTCTTGATATGACTGCAACAATTCTTAATAGATATCATGCTGTCACAACAGATGGACATCTTTTTGGGACTAGAAGGTTTAAACCTTTTCTAGTGACTTTTGATCCATGATGCATTAGTCTCTACTTAACTCTCAAAAACCTAAGAAAAACATTAGCAAACCATGGTGTGCCTCAAGGCTTAGTTCTTGGACCAATACCTTTTCTCATCCTGACTGGCACCATTCAGAGGACATTCTTGGTTAACTTTCAGTGATGTGATGATACCCATCTGTTCACCTCCACAGTTTCCTTTTGTGAAAATCACATTGTTTTCAAGAATCTACACAGAAGCATGGATTATTAGTGTGTAAAGATTATTCCCAGACCCAAACCCCTTTAATGAGAGCATACAGGTGGAGTCCATACAGGTGGAGTCATCTTGGGGAATCTCCACAGAAGCAGATGAGTGATCTCACTTTGAGTTTCTCTGAATCCAGACCTCCATGCTTTGGCTTTCCATTGATTATTCTATAGATTCTTAAGGCACTTGCCGGTTTTGTGTCATCTGTCTCTTTCAGGTGACCCCTGCACCACAGCAGGCTCAGCAGGCTCCACTTCTAGGGTCGTTTGACGAGAAGGCTTTTTTGTCTGGTAAGAAGCTTCAGCCTGGAGAAGATCCCTACAGAGAACATGCCTTCAACCAGCAGGAGAGTGACCGGCTCGGAAGTGAACGCTCCATCAGAGACACACGCCACTATCGGTACGAGGATCATCTGTTAAAGGTTGTGAATGTTTATACCTTTGTGTAATGTGCACCACACTTGTAAAAATGTAGGGTGCACCAACTGCCTTTATCTAGACTTTTCTAGTCTTCTTCCATTTTAATAAAACATTTCTTAACGTACATGTGCTTCTCCATCCTGGCCTACAGATGCGCCTCCTTGACCTTTGACCCTGACCTGCCATCCACCAGCATCATCATTACGTTTCACAATGAGGCACGATCCACTCTGCTTCGTACCATAAAAAGGTACTAACACTATTCAAATAGTATTTTTCACTGGGTGGTGACTTTTAATACTGAATTAATACTTTTCATTGTTTTCGATGTATTCAGCTGCAGAATATTGATGATTCATTCCATTTCCTCTCTGGCTACATTGGTCAATGACATATATGTTCCGCCTGTCCTGGATTTGCATATAGAGAATACTTTAAAAAATGACATTACTTTTACAGTTCGGAGGGCTACTTTTGGTGCTATGCTAAGACTGTCTTGCTAATAAAAAACTTGATCTCTTGAGTGCTTTGCTAAACATTAGTGATGCCTCTCCATGTTTGATCACTGTTCATTAACCTTAAGTCTCTTTTCCTTGTTTGTGTTGCAGTGTATTAACCAGAAGCCCAGCACACTTGATAAAAGAGATCATTCTAGTCGACGACTTCAGCTCGGACTGTAAGTATACTCCACTGAATAATGACAGTGTTTCCTGGGGGGTATTCCAGAAAGCAGGTTATGTGACATACCTGGGTATGTTTAAGGATAAGTTCGTGGATAACCTCAACTTTCGGTTCCAAAAACGGAGGTAACTTTCTGGGTATGTATGTAACCATAGCAACTGACTCTCTGAAAATAACCTGCTCGGGAGCAGGTTATGTTTCAGTGTAACTTCGTTTCAGAAGGTTGGTGAGCATGGTGTGCCCTTTTGATGAGGATCCTGTGGACGTAGAAGCACAAATTATACGAGGTTTTTTTTTTCGTCGGGAGAGGGTTATAAGACCACGTATTGATGTGTTTGCATACCCTAATGAATATTTGAAAGAGCGTTATCGTTTTTCAAAAGATTCGTTAGTTTATTTAACACGTCTTTTAAAACCGCATATCGCGAATGTGACAAACCGCGGTTCTGCGCTTAGCACAGAAAACATTCTGTGCGTAGCACTTAGGTTTTTTGCGTCTGGACTTTTTTTTTTGTACAGTGTGGGCGATTCAGAGCATGTGGGAAAGGCAACTGTGCGTAGAGCCGTTCGTACAGTATGTCTGGCACTTAAACCGTTCTTACCCACGTTTGTACAGTTCCCTGGCCATAAACCTCTGCTTGTTATTAAAGACGAATTCCACAGAATGGCAGGTTTATCCTTTGTAGTAAAATCTATGACGCATATTTAATATTCAGTCATATTATGTATATCTATACATGTATTAATTATTTTCGTAGTGATATAACATATTCAAAAGGCTGTATAAGTCATACTTCATTATTTTGTATTATAATAAAACGGGAGTTAATATCAAATTTGTAATTTAAAACACTCACGCATTTACTCTGTCCGTTATTTTTTGCCAAGCCAACTCTCTTGCTTTAGCTGATGCAGCTGTATTGCTTCTTTTTAATATTATTGGCTTAAACTCCTCATAAGCGTGCATTAAAACCTCCAACTCCGCCTCTGTGAAATACGCCGCTCTCTTTTTTTTTCTTTTTCTTTCCATGGTGACTCGTGAAATCGGCGATCCATTGAAAATGTCTTTTTATATGCACCGTGCACGCGCATTAACTCTGGGTAACCAGTTGGAGGTTGATTAAACTTATCTCTTGGTGTTTTGGAACCATTCATCCTGTTTATAAGTCAACCCAGAGGTTATGATTTATCATATGGTAAGTTAACCAAGCTTTCTGGAATACCCCCCTGCTCTCCTCTGAGCTTTGAAAACATGTACATTTGTGAAGCTTCTTCATTGTTTGAGACTCATGAAGCCTTGAGTTGTTGTCATGGTGAAGAAACTGAACTTGATGGTGAATTATATTTTACATGGATTTGTTCACATTTGGTTTCCCTTGAAACCAAAAGCTTGTGCTTCCATTTTCACGGATGTTTGGAATTAATTATGCTAAATAATGACTGGCCTTATCAGATAACCAACAAACATTGTTTATGCCATTTCTATATAAATTCTAACAGAATTTATATTTTTATTGTTTATGGTTCTTGGTTTATGGAATTTTCATAAACTCACTTTTTTTCTAGAATTCATTGATTGGAGTTTGGAATGTGCTGCCAGTGTTTTCAGTGTTTCAACATTTTCAAAAATTTGTCTTTCTGGCATAAATGTCTCATGGTGCTTCGCTTTTATTGGCCAGTGAGATTGATTGTCCTTTATTTGAATGTTCATTTTGTTTAGTCCTTTTTTCAACCAAAGTTTTGTTTGTTTAATTTGACACAAATCTAGTTCCTTATGGGTTCACGGCTAACTCTTTTGAAACCAGCATCTAGTGTTTGGTGGATGAGTTGCTTTTGTTTAGCTTCACAAAGGAGAGCGAGAGGATGCTGCTTCAGACATATACAGATACACAACTAGCTTCTAAAATCCCATCTATAGCACTAGCTTCCTTTTACCCATCCTTCTGCCTCAATGGAGAAAACACTTCCGGAACTATCTGCTGGAAGCCTGTATGTGAGTATTAGTGCTCTGACGGTGAAAGCAGGATTTCCTGGGCAGCTTTAAATCCTGTTAATGCTAGTCTTAATCAATGAGTCTGGTCTTACTTTCTCTAATGGAACCATAAGATAACTAACAAATTTCTTTTTTTTTAAAGCATGCAGATCACTCTAAACTTCATAAATAGTGCTAGATATTGATTGATTCATAGATATTTAGTTATAATTATGAGATATTTTAGTTATGTTTATTATATATTTTAGTCATAATTATGAGATATTATAATCATATTTGAGACACAGTATTTTAGTCATAAATTATGAGATTTTTTTAATAATTATAAGATGCTTTAGTCATATCTGTGAGATTTCTTCATGTTTATTATATATGTAATGCTAGTCGTGTGTATGAGATATTTTGTAATGATTATGAGATCTTTTAGTCATAATTCTGAGATATTTTAATGATAACTATGATGTATTTTAGTCATATTTTTTAGATATTTTTCGTATTTATTATATTTTAGTCATATTTATGAGATATTAGATTTTTGGATATTTATATTTATGAGATATGTTAGCCAAAATTACGAGAAATATTAGTCATACTTATGAGATATTTAGTCATAATTATGTGAAACACCTGTCATAATTTTGAGATACATTGGTCATAATTCCGAGATATTTTATTATGAGACGTTTTAGTCATAATTATGAGATATGTCAGTCATAATCTTGAGATATTTAAGCATAATAATTTAGTCATAATTATCTAGGTCTAGCTGTTTAAGTAGGCAGAAAGAGATCACAGTGAAGTATGAGAGACTAAAAGCCTGGTTGTGTGTTTCGCCCTATAAACAGCCTATCGTAGAGACGTCTGGCTCTGACTTGACTTTTGTCCTCTAGTAATCTTTATCCTCTCCTCCACCATCTGCCACTCTTTTCTCTGTCTTCCTTCCATAACAAACGCAGACATCCCATACACACATTCTAAGAGGTGGGCAGGAACATGTCACAGCTGGGGGGGGGGGGGGTCTACACACATGCATCACTCGCATTTGGTAAAAGTGTCAGCTGACAAACCTAATTTTCTTTGGCATCATGGTTTAAACTGGGGACTTCTGCTCAAAGAAACTTGGGGCAATGTTTGTTTTCCCTCATTTGGATCATTTCTGTTCTCCATCAGGTGTCTTATTTTGTGTGACACTAGAGATCTATCTATAGAGAGTGAATTAAAACAATTACAGATTGTACCTTTAAATGTGTTAAGTGAGATGCATTGATTTGGAGGGAAGCGACTAGTGCTTATCTGTCTCTCTTTCTTTTTCTCTCTATCTCTAGATGAAGACTGTCGGTTGCTCTCACAGATCCCAAAAGTGCGCTGTCTGAGAAATGAACGCAGAGAAGGTGAATATCCGTTATCACAATTACATCCATAAAACATCAGGAATGTACAGAACTACGTAGTCATCTTTGCCATATTTTATTGAACTATCTAGCTACATTTTTAAAAACCATGCATGTAGCAAGTACTGTAAATGCCAATTCTTTTTAAAGTTTTAAAGATTAAGAATGAGTTCATGGTAATTTTGTGACCTGGATTTGTGTGTGTTCTGAGCAGGTTTGATCCGGTCTCGTGTCCGAGGAGCATCCGCAGCTTCGGCCTCCATCTTGACCTTCCTGGACAGCCATTGCGAGGTCAACACTGACTGGCTCCAGCCCATGATTCAGAGAGTCAAAGAGGTCTGTGTTTAACTCATTGTACCACATATGAACAATTAGAAGGGGGACATAAGAAGTCTGTCTCCCAAAAATGTCTTGAAAATCTAATAATATTAGTTAGGGTTTAAAAAAACCTAAATCCCATCAGTAATGTCTTCTGTTCCAAATGCCCCTCAAAGATTGAACTTGTGTGTTAGCAACTCGTCTGCTGCTAGTCTGTGACCTGCTCATTTACACTAGTGGGTTGAAGCATATTGTCCTTGATAAGAAATGAGAGCATCTTGTTCTCACTGGAGAGTTGTTCTGTCTTTTGTTCCATCTCATGTTTTTTGCATATAAATTGTAACTTTCATGTTAAACATTAAAGGTTTGGCCAGAGTGTGGTAAAAGGTGTTAATATTTTTTATGTGGCAGAGAAGACACCATTTGTTGCATTGGCTGTGACATCCCGTAATGCCACGTTATAGGTGTTGTGAGTCCTGGTTATTTTCTCCTGGCCCTGGTAATCTTGCCTATAGACCCCTGTTATCACCTGCACCTATCTTTGGCCCACCTACATTCCAGATCCCTACCATTCCCCCTTATCATAGCAAACACTGTTTTTCTTTAGGTTAATGACTCAATGACTCTATTACATTATGGAACAATTGGGGAAGTCACATTTCCTATGCATAATAATACAGTGCATTTCTGAATCAAATTAAAATATTTAACACCAATTGTATATAGCATTTATTATTAATTTATCTGAGCTGAGACCACACTGAAAACAGTTTTTTTTTCTCACCATGGCCTCCTAATCAGACCTAATAATCAAACCATGAGACCAATACAGGATGGATTCACAAATATAATATGAAACTACTACAGCAACATATTAATGATTACATCGGGGTCAATTAGAATGAACATCCCTGATATCCTCTGTGACCATCTGCTGCGGTGTTGCTATGAAGCCCTGAGTCATGAATGGTCTGAATCCAGAAATGTTTTTCCCAGAGTCAGTTTCCCTGCACACAGCTGCTCTGTGTAACCTCTCACGTCCTAAAGCAATCCATTCTTGAACTTTTGCAACACTGTAAAGAGAATCCATAGAAAAACCAAACCATTAAGATCTGGCAGATGAACACGCACCTCGAAATGTCACTTTGTAATCCTTCAAGCAAAACTCAGAGAGGAGCATTGTCAAAGTGGAAAAACGAAATTCTTATATGCATGAGGATTCAGTGTCAATTTTTAAAGGAAGTCGATTGAGGGACTTGCAAGCATTGCAGGAAATTCCAATTGCTTTTGTAAAAATGTTGTCAAATTACAGCTTTTTAACTTAAAAAGTATATCCATAATTACCACCAAATAGTGAATATCTAAAGATTTGGAAAATTCTGTATTTTCATTTGGGCAGTTGATACTGTTATAACGTGTAAATGAGTTTTTCTGGTTGAGTTTGTGGTGTTCCCCTCATATACTGGAGCTCAGTGGAGTTCAGTGTCCGTGCCTCGAGTGCCAGCTCTAATTGAAAACACTTGAGTCTTGATGAAGCTTAAATATAGACTAAGCTGGAAGGCGATTTTATGTGGTGCACGCTCTTACATTCTCATAAAGGGTTTTAAACACTCACAAACTTTACAATAGAACTATTCCAGGTTTCTTTTAAAATAGCTGAGAGCTGCTTTTTCTACCTTTAACGGATGTTTAAATGCAGCTCACAAAGCACAGTTTCATGCTGAAAAAACTTCACAGTGGTAATGCTAACAAAGACTAAACGAACATAGCAATTTGTATCTGGGCAAATCTGGCTAAATAAGCAGCTTTTGAAATTGTATCTGAGTGAATTAAAGGACATGAGTCGCCATGTCTGGATTCCAGGGAGTATTTTATCTAGAAAGGTAAAACACCCAATGCGCCAACGTAAGAAATCACACAAACTAGCAAAGTAATAAAAGTAAAAAAAGATTTAAGTTTTTGTGACTTCCTGAAGCACATGTAAAAAGTTGAATAGAAGTGATTGTAAGATATCACAAAGTATAATCTGTTCAGAAATGCTCAACCCTGTGCATCTGTGTTGCAGGATCACACCCGTGTGGTCAGCCCCATCATTGACGTGATCAGTCTGGAAAACTTTGCATATCTTGCAGCTTCCGCTGACCTGAGAGGAGGTGAGAAAACTTTTAGCCACTGTTTAATTAATGCACACAAGTCACCCTTAGAAATCTGGGGCCTTTAACAGCATTTTTGTTTACTTGCTTTAATAGATTACATTTAAAAGAGTTTATTCAGTACTTTTACATTACATTACACAATAATTTCACAACAAACCTGAAATAAAACAATTATAAATACAAATTTTGTAATGATAAAAAACAATTCAGTCTAGTCCTTTTTTTACTGCAAAAAAATTGAGAGCAAACATTTTTTCAAATGTTTTATATCAAAAATAAAAAATGTTTAGACAAAATGTAAAAATTCATACCCCCCCCCCCCCTCCCAAATACAAAAACAAAGACAAGGACATAACAATGTGAAATAGTGAGAAAAAAAACAAGCAATCACTGTGCCAAACACTTTTTGTGCCATTGCTCCTTTTTTGTGCCAGAACTTAAATAAAGCAATATCACAGATCTTGTACTTCCAAGAGTTATCCTTTGTTTTCACCACTAGACTGCACTGATTCGGGGTCTGTAAAATGAAACTGAAAGGCATTCGGGCATTTTTTTCATAATTCCATTTGAAATACCTTGCAAATTATGTCATAACTCTTGTTTAAAAGCAGAAATATCACTTCTTAGGGTTAATACAGTTCTGAAGATATCAACACATCTTTCTCTAAAGATTGATTTTGTTATTTTTAGAATTTTATTTTTGTTAGATAATGGCAGGTGGAAACGCCACAAGCTGATTTTAACATTCTAATGTTAAAGTTGGAATCCTCTGAGAAAATAAGTTATTTTTCCCCAATATGACTCTAATCAGAATTCTTAGCAGATGAGCATTTAAAGCTATAAAGCATGAAAGGTTTCACTTATAATATAGGATTCACAATCTGAACCGAGTTACATGAATATTTTTGTGATGTTCTAATTGTTTCTGATGTAGCTGCATTTGTGTTTAGAACATCTATAATCTCATTATTCTGTTCTAGTTTATCAGCACTTCTGCTGTTAGTTTTCATATAAAACACTAACTGTTACATCTTCTCTGGTAATAAAAAAATCCAAGATGAGTCACTCACCATTCATATACCAAATATTTGGTTCACCTGCAGCTGCGTCTCCATCACAAGTAGCGCTGTGATTCGGGAAAGTGATCTTGTCCTTTGATCGTATTTCAGGTTTTGACTGGAGTTTGCATTTTAAATGGGAGCAGATTCCTATAGAGCAGAAGATGGCGAGGAATGACCCCACGCAGCCCATCAGGACGCCTGTTATCGCTGGTGGAATCTTTGTAATAGATAAAGGCTGGTTTAATCACCTCGGTCAGTATGACACCCACATGGACATCTGGGGTGGTGAAAACTTTGGTAAGCCACTTTCATTGGTGTCTCTCTGCTGCTGTAGTGTATAGGTTAAAATAGGAACTTTGAAGGTGGGGGACATTTTTGACATGGTAATGAAAGGGGGTAACTCTGCTGGGACAAAACTGAAATTTTCCATTAGTCTATCTTTGCATTTCTTCACCATCACATTATAGTTTGGGATTCTGGTGTTTGACAAAACAAAAAGTCAGAATAGTTTTCATCAACCAAGCAGACTTTACCTTTGGCCAATTTAAAGAAGGACATCCATGCCTTTACCAACCTTGATTATTGTAATGAGTTGAGTTTGAGTTGTTGCAAGCTCCAAAAAGTCTTTTAATTGGATTCAAAAGTAAGCACGTCACCCCAATCTTAGCATCTGTCATCCTGTCTCTTTCAGAATTCGGTTTAAGATGCCATTATATGTATAATTGGTGTTGAATAAACAAGTCCTTGTCTATATTACCCTACTTTGTCTTGTCTATATTACTCTTCACTCTATAGTCAGCTGCAGTTGTACCGGTCCCTCAATTTATACCCAAGTCCAAGTTTGATGGGGATTTATTAGTGGCTCCCCTTAGGATTTGGAGTTGTCTCATAAATGTTGTTTATAAAAATATCTTGCATTGTTGTACGTCAGGAGTTGGGGTTTATGAGTAATCCTTCATGCTGCCTTTAGGGGGAGACTAGATGTCTTGTACATAGAAAGATGCTTTCGTTTAAATCTTGTGGTTGTTGTTTTTTTTTCCCTTAGTCTCTATTCTTCTTCTCTCTGTTTCAGAGTTGTCGTTCAGAGTTTGGATGTGTGGAGGGAGTCTTGAAATCTTGCCCTGCAGTCGAGTAGGCCACGTTTTCAGGAAACGCCACCCTTATGACTTTCCAGAGGGCAATGCACTCACCTACATCAAGTAAATGTGCTTTTTTGTTATCTGTTATCTAACAGGATTTTTGTATTTTTTGCCGCAACAATATTAACAGTACGTCACGCTTTAATAATTGAAAGATGGAACTGAGAGGGGGATTTCGGAAGAGATGAGCTTAAACCAAACTAAATAGAGCCTTTTGTAGCCCTGACCTATGACTGTTTCTGAAATATCCACACAATTAATTATACACTGTCGGGGAGATCAACTCTCTTTAGGACCACCTTCTAGTGGACAGCATCATGGTGGTATCTTGTAAAGAAGGTGATGCTGACATCATAAAGTATTGTGTTTGTTTTAGGAACACCCGGAGAGCTGCGGAGGTCTGGATGGATGACTATAAACAGTATTACTATGCTGCAAGACCGTCGGCTCAAGGGAAAGCCTTTGGGAGGTCAGACTTTGCTGTATTTCATGTTTAATGTCATAACGAAAGGGTTACATTTATGGATTTAGGCCCACTGTGTGTATTAATACATTCCCTCTTTGCCATAATCTGTGTTTACCACCATTTGCTCATCAGTGGTGTGAAGACTGCTTGCCAGGCCAGTGTCTGCCCTCACAATTTGTTTCTATCTCTGTGCAGTATTGCAGATCGGCTCGCCCTGAGACGGAAGCTGAACTGCAACTCTTTCCACTGGTATTTGGAGAACGTCTATCCTGAACTCAAGTGAGTCCAGTTTCTGTGATCGCCTTGGTGCTTCATGCCTTTGCTCATGTCTACCGATGTTTTGTCAGAATTCCAGCACAGGAGGAGGCTCTCAGCGTTCTGAAGCAGGGAAGCCTGTGTCTGGAGAGCCATGGCACTGACAGTCTGGGTTTAGCCGAATGTCGAAGCGGATCCAAGTCACAGGCCTCGCAGGTGAAGATTCAGAACTGATGATGCACTTCAGATTTTGCTTCGCAACAAGTAACGGTGTATTTTTTTTCCTCAGAAGTGGAGCCTGATTGAGCCTCAGATTCGTCAGCATGAGCTGTGTCTGGCTGCCTCTGCCTTCACTGCAGGGTCAAAGGTCAGACTTGAGCCCTGCGATGTTAAAGAGTCCAGACAGGTACGTCATAAAATTTAAAAAACAGTTTATGCTACTCGCCCTATTCTGGAACATGCTCAGGTTCTGGATGCACTTGCGGATATGCAGAGCACTGAGCTACTAACAGCTGGCTCATGTTCATTGTGTGTTCTTCTCTTATCTCTGGTGTTCTCTGTCCTCTGTTTTCCCCCTGGTGTTCTCCTCTTATCTCTGGTGTTCTCTGTCCTCTATTTTCCCCCTGGTGTTCTCCTCTTATCTCTGGTGTTCTCTGTCCTCTGTTTTCCCCCTGGTGTTCTCCTCTTATCTCTGGTGTTCTCTGTCCTCTGTTTTTCTCCTGGTGTTCTCCTCTTATCTCTGGTGTTCTCTGTCCTCTATTTTTCCCCTGGTGTTCTCCTCTTATCTCTGGTGTTCTCTGTCCTCTGTTATTCCCTCCTCTTATCTCTGGTGTTCTCTGTCCTCTGTTTTTCTCCTGGTGTTCTCCTCTTATCTCTGGTGTTCTGTCCTGTAGTGTTCTTCTGATTGGTGTTCTCCTCTTATCTCTGGTGTTCCCTGTCCTCTGTTATTCCCCTGGTGTTCTCCTCTGATCTCTGGGTTTGTCCTTTAGTGTTTTCTTTTGATCACTGGTGTTCTCCTGTGATCTCTGGTGCTCATCATTAATCTCTGGTGCTTTCCACTTTATTTACGGTGTCCACTTCAGATCTCTGGTGTTCTCTGTTCTGTTTTCTGCCCTGGTGATTCCCTGATCTCTGGTGTTTTCCTATATGAACTGTAGATTTTTGATGTTCTTCTCTGTTAACTGCTGTGATCTTCTGATTTTTTATGTTCTGCTTTGATCTCTGATCTATAGTTCTCTCTAGTGGACTCTAGTGTTCTCCTTTAGTGTTTCCCTCTAATTTCTGACCTTGTCCTTTAGTTTTTTCCTCTGATACCTGGGTTCTCCTCTAGTGTTCTCCTCTGATCTCTCATCTCCAGCACTCTCTGATCTCTGTTGTTCTCTGTTGACCTCTGGTGTTCTCTGATTTTAAAATTTTACATGAAATTTACATTTTCTTTTTTACAGTTTCACTACAAATGTGTGTAATTCTTTTTTTTTTTTTGTAGAAATGGAAGCCCAGAGGTCCAGCTCTTCAGCATATGATCAGTGGGTTGTGTCTTGATTCACAACTTCCTTCTGGCCCTCCAGCCATCACACAATGTCGCCCTCAGGTGGCCAGCCAATCCTGGAATCCACAGCTAGTCACCTGATTACATTCGCTGAGCATGAGACTCTAAAGGAACCAGTGGAAGGTGCTGCTCAATAAAAACCAAACATGACCATTACCATAACATCTGACCTCATAATCTCCTGTGGAATAGTTGGAGAGGTGATGAGAGACATTGTATGCCAAGCTGAAACTTGAGGGGTTTCTAATGAAGCATCTAAGGACAGTGATGCCAATTGACTTGAGACATTTTGGATTGTCTTTGTGAATGTTTTAGTCACAAACACTAGAGCCTATGTTTATGAATGCCTTTTACAATCTTATAACTGCCCTTGAAACCACTGCTGATAACTTTGTTCAGTTATAAATGTAATGAACACAAACTTTCACGACTAACCACGAAACTACAATTGCAATGTATAAAAAGAGGTGTACAGCGAATTTAAAGAACTCTTACTCTGCATGGCTCTGCACATCAGCACAAAATACATCCATTAGGCCCAAAGACTGTTTTATATTTATGTTGTCTTATTGTTCATGTTGGGGGACACGCAACAGATCTGATGTAAAAATAAAGAACACAAATCCAGACAGTAATCCAAATCAATTCATTCAGATGTGTGTTGTTTTGGAATCATATTCAATGTTTACTTGGAAATGTCAGGTTTATTATATATATATATATATATAT